>JAZKJV010007305.1:0-150658 GCA_037367405.1 Ottelia alismoides
TGCAGGTATCTGTGGTGGTGTCAACACTAGGAGTCATGATCTGTCGAATACGGGAGACAATATCATCCATGCAAGGATCGGCCTGGGGAGTTGAAAGTTTCCGAGGACACAATATGCTCTGCTTCTCGACTAGAAATAGGATATCCATGCTGCTTATAGCATGTATCATCTGCATGTCAAGGCTTGCGACAATAGGTGCAGGGACTACGTTGGTGTCCACCATCTCTTCCTCGAGATGTGCATCCTCTGGACCGCCCCACCTTGACCATGAGAAGCGGCCATCGCTGAGGAGTGCGAAGATGTAGTTGTCGAAGGGATGATGAGTCGGCTGAGACGGCTATAGGCCTCCTCTATAGGAGGAATTGTTGCTCCAGTAAGAAGATGAGTACGTGCAGCATCATATTCTGCATCAAGTACAACCATGAAAACTCCAACCATCGTGGAGTTCCTATATGTCTTCTGTTGCTCAATAGACGTCGTAATGGGCATGTAGCTATGAAGCTTTTCAAACATGCCACGCAACGAGGAGTAGTAAACATGCAAGGGGGCGACCATTCTGCTTGGTGTTGTAGATATCAAATTGTAGTTGAAGGATCTTGGCCTCATTCTTTGACTGGGCATAGGTGGATGCCAAGTGTCCCACATTACCTTCGCAGTTGGTTGAGTTAGAATATCATTAGCTATCTCTGTAGTAAGATTCCCGCAAAGCCAAACATGCACGTATGCGTCATCTTGCTTCCAAGAAGCATTTGCCCTGGTCTTGTCCGCTGGCACTGGATCTGTCAGGATGTACTCCTTGTTGTTGCATTGCATGAGGGTGAGAAACTGCATGGACCACAACTCATAGTTGGTCCCATCCATCTTAACGATGGGAGCCGGGCCCTTGAAGGCTTCGGACGAGAAGATGTCACCCTTGTTGTCTGACATAATAGCCAAATAACGGAATTCGGCTGAAAAGTAGACCGATATAAACGAATCTACAGAATCATATGAATGATTGGTTGTACGTATGTATTCATACAATCATCCTTGCTAATCCTCTTTGGTTGACGAAACTCGTATCTCTGATGGAAATCAAATCACATACGTATCCGCTGATGGGATCAGGGTCAGGGCAGGGAACGCCTTGGAAGCAGGATTCTGATTGCACAGGGCGCAGGCAACTGGCAGCAAGCAACTGGACGCGCAAGGGCGTGAGGCGTGTCCGTGGATATGCTCGGAGGCGTATTATGGAGGCTAGGACACTGGGGACCTGGACGCGGCTACACCAGGGCACGTAGGTCCGATAGCGCAGAGAGGAGGGTCTGATCGCACAGAGAGGACCTGGACGCGGAGGGTCTGATCGCGCGGACGTGGAGAGGATATGGTTGCGTAGGGGGCCTGGCCACGGAGGACCTGGGCACAACCATCTAGTCAGGGCGAAAGGGCGCAAGCGATAGGACGCCAGGGCGCAAGTGATAGGGCACATGCGCAATGGCTCGAGCGCTCGAGGCGGGGGGAAGGGGGGGGGGTAGGGGCGGTGGGGGTGGGAGCGGGGTCCGGGCGGCGATGCACGAGGAGCCAGGGTGCACGGTGTAGGGGTCGCGAGGCACGGGAGCACGGTGGTCTGATGTGTGTGCTGTGCGGAGGGGGGTGGCGGGGGCGACGGGGGTGGGCGCGGGTGCCAGGGGCGGGTTGGGGTTGGGGGGCAGGTGTCGAATAGGGTAGGGTTAAGGATAGGGATGGATACGGTAACTATGGTCTAAGACCGTCACTCCGATACCATGTTAAGGAAACATACAGAGATACATTATGAGAGGCCCAAGGGTTCCCTTATATAGGAGAACCATTGGACAGATTACAAAAAGATGGAACAAAAAATAGAAAATTACATAAATGAACATACTAAAAATAGTAACTATCTCAATATTAACGTATATAAAACCATAAGAAATTCATCATTTGAAAGACAGAGGGTGAGTTTCAAATGGGATTCGAGCAGGGAGTTCACCTCCACTTCTTTCTATCTAAACAACTATTTTATGAGTATATGGCTTGTTACTGTGACATTTTTATAGTTCGTCAGCTTGTTCACAGCATGCCTCTAGTATGCTCTTATTTGAAAATGACTGAACATCGGCACTTAAAATAATGCCAAGTATATGATTGTTACTAGATCAAGAAAACCCATATCAACAAAACACATTATTATTTAATTGGATCGTCACTATCACATAACACATCTACAAATGAATAAGGCCTTCTACACATTATTTTAATGGGCTCCCAATCCAATGACACCCACTGAGAGAAGTAATGAACCCACGATCTAAGTCATTTTCATCACTCGGTAGTATAAGAGCACAAAATGGATCCATTATAACATTATGCGCCAGTGTTCAGATTGGATCCATAAGATTATAAGCATAGGACAAAGTGTACAGTCAATAAAGAATTGCATTGTAAGGCCTAATTTCACTATGCTGTATACATTTTAATACATTGGGGTTAGGGATGAAAATGGATACGGATATATCCGAATATCCCCTTACCGTATTCGAAAAATTACCGGATACGGATATCCGTATCCGAATATTAATCGAATACGGATCGGATATGGATATGGATTATAAAAATTTTCCGGATACGGATACAGATATGGTAATGGCTTGAATATCCGGATCCGGATCCGGATATCTGAATATAATATTTAATATTTTTTATATATTAGTTAATACAATATAAACCACAACCCCATGTTATTATAGTAGTATTACACATTATATAATACAATATGTTAATGATAATAATAAACTTCTGTTTGTTTGGGGATGGACACGAATAAACGTTACGAAATCTTATCTCCATTTTGCATTCGGTCAAGAACGCATGTCATTTCAATGCTCCCTTTTGTCATGATGTAACTTGTTTGTATTTCATTGCCATTTTTTTTAAAATCATTATGAACTTTGATCAAAATTCAATTCGTATTCGTATATGGTCTTTATTCGATCCGTATTCGGATTTCATGTTTATTGGATCCATATTTTTATTTCACTCTTTATTCGATTCGTATTTGGATTAACTTTTTACTCAATCCGTATTCGGATCCGCACTTTATTCGATCTGTATTCGGATTCGATATATATCCGATTTGGATTCGTATCCGTATTTTTACGGATATGATTTCCTTAATGCATATCCGAATCATATCCGTATCCGTATCCGTATTCGTATTCAATAGAGTTGAAGCGAATATGGATATGGTAATAGGCGTATCCGATCCGTATCCGATCCGTTTCCATCCCTAATTAGGGTACTGCATTTAATAGAAGGCACTTGTGTGTGCGCACCCAATTGTCATACACTTTTATGATGACTTAATAAATGGATGCAATTTATTCGAAACGATGTTAAATTTTCAAGACGTATAACCTCTTTCTTTTTTGACACTCAGATTGATACACAATTGTTGCTGTTGTATTTTTTTGATGTCTTGAGATTGATTTGGAGCTCCATGTTAGGGTTAATAGCTTCATTGGCTGTCGTGGGCTCCTTGTTGTTGTGAGGGTTCTTGTTGCGGGGGAGCAAACATGGTGTGAGTTCGTGCTCACAAGGTGTGTAGTATTGCCTCCATAGAACAGAAAGTTTTGTTGCACTTCATGTCTTCAAGGAAATATCTCTAAGTACAAAGCTAGTTGATGAAAATTCACAATCGATTTTTGTTAAAAGGCACGAGAGATTGGTTGTTCAATAAATAAATACGAGATGAACAAAGAATGTTGAAGTCAAGGATTGATTAGAGATTTTTGGTCAATGACTTCAATAATGTCATTTTCATTACCATGCAGAAGGAAGGTCGTGACTTGAATGTTGATAAGAATAAAGAGTTGCAATTGATAGTGATAACACTAACTGATAGTTGATCCAAAGCTCTTTAACACTCATAAGTTGGCATTAGTCAAAGAACATCTTACCATTTCTAATGGATCTCATGTTACAATGGCGAGGAACGGAAGTGTATCTCTCCTTGTTGCTCTCTACGATGCGCTTCATGTTCCTGGCATGGTTCTAAATCTCATTTATGTCAACAAGATAATAAAATGATTAAATTATGAAATATTTTTTCCTTTTAGTATTTGTATGTTGCAAGGACTCTGTGACAGGGAAGAGATTCGAGATTTGTGTTGTTTCTAAAGCTCTGTATAGTCTACCAATTAAAGTGGCGGAAGTGTTACAAGTACTTTTATTTCATTTGTTGATGATTATTACATAATTACATTTATTTATATACTTCATGATTATGGAGAAGTCTCCAACATTGTGAAAAAATAGCTTATTAATATGCAATATAGGAAAGTGATTAAGTTGTTCCGATCTTATAATGCTTATGAATATTTGTTAAAGGAACTACAAGAAATGTTTGTTGATAAAGGAACTCTTCACGAGTCTTCTTGTAACTATACTCTGCAGCAGAATGGTATAAGCTTTGAAGCAGATCTGATACGGAGGTTGTTGGACATGCGAGCCCACGACGAGCCATTATGCAATAAATGTTATTGTGAATATCATTCCTTGATCTGAAATGAAGAATAATTAGTCTGCATAATAGGCCCATTAATACAATTAGGGTTATGTACCATGGACACCTTAATGATCATACAACTGTTGATTCAATTATTGAATCATAGAGGCTGGTGTTTTGATGAATATCTAAAGAGTTAGATTGAGGACTCATCAAGTACCATCAAATGATTGTTAAGAAAGGATCTCTAGCCTGAGTAGGAGATGGCAATCCTTTCTCAGTTGGTTGATATCTAACCGACCTCTTGATGCATATACTCTACATGGGAATAGAGATTCGAAGGTGTTAGATAAGTTAGGTCAAAGAGTTGACTTAACGAGATCGAGATAACCAAAGTCCTATGACGTATGCTATTACGATATAGGTGCACATCCTCTGACCGGAGACATATGTGTTACTATATGTTTGAGTATGTACATTTGGCAGACCAATAGGTTGATGACCTAACCAAGGTCTATACATCGGTGCGCTGGTGTGCATGTAAAGGCATATGAGTAATACAATCTCTCAAAGGGATCATACAAGTTCATTTACTGAACCGGAAGACACGAGCTCACTCATGAGATATTGGGAAGAACCAAATTCCGTGCAAGGTCGTCTCACTTAGGAAGTTTGACTGAGTTTGTAGGTTTGATATATACTTTTGGAAAGTATATGATCAAGACGTAGGTATGATATATGCTTTTGGAAAGTGTATGATCGATACCAACTCCCAATGATCATATGAGAAACTTAATGATAAAATCATGAAGTAGACATTATAAAATTGATCTAATACTTCGGGTTTATTCTGGGTCTTCCAATATGTAGGATGTACAGTTATTGGGAATACCTGATGGTGATGTGATCATAAACGATTGTATAACCATGACAATTTTGTTCCTAGGGAGTGATGAAATGGGTCTGGATTTTAGTGACTCCTCTCAGTAGAGAAGTGATCTAATCTTGGTCTAAATGTTGGACATTGATCAGAATGTGATTCAGATGCAATGAGAAGATTAGATTTGCGGTCTTGATTTAATCAAGGATCTATGAGAGGTCCACAAGATCTAGATTTGAGATGTGATCTCAATATCCAAGTCACTATACATGGAACAATACAATTGCCCTGTCCTTATCTCCAAATATCCACGAAGAAAGCATATTATCCTTGAGAGTTCGAGATAATTTTATTGTTGATATATGTATCCAAGCATTGAGAAATTTGATAATTGAATGTGATTTAATTATCATGAATAATATGAATTTGATTCATATTATAAAGAGAGTTATCTAAGATAATTAAATGTGATTTAATTATCAAAGATGTGAATAATGTGAATGTGATTCATATTATATGGGAACATGAGAATAGAGATCCAAGATGATTACATGTGATTTAATTATCATGGATATGAATAATATGGATAACACTATCCATATTAATCATATATATATATATAAAATAAATGTGCTATATAATATATAAGAGAGAACTATTTGTATTTTACATTTGTTAATTAACTGTTGATGTGAATTGGATTCACATTGGACAATTAATTGAAAATGTAATTCACATTTTATTTCGGGTTGTGAATGTGATTCACATTTTTCAATGGCAAGATTGCAATAGTCACAAAATAATTATGAATTATTTTTTTCAAATAATTTACAACAAGTGTTGTTGGAAATCTTCAAGATTTCTATGGAATAACGTAATCTCATGAGATTACATGAGATTGTCACCAACTCCAATATTATGGAAGGAGGCAATCTTCATTCCATAATCTCCATGTTTGATTGATTTAATTTCAAGATTGATTTTATATTGATTTATCGATATATATATATTTAATCTAATTAAATTAATTGTTGTTGTGTTTTTACAACAAAATCTTGGCCATTAAAAGAAACACAAATCAATGTGAGCCATTGGATTTGTGTTGTACATGGATTGAGATCAATGGATCCTAAAATATTATAAAAGGAGAGGCACCCTCTTTTCTCTTCTTTACATAATACAAGTTTACAACAACAACTCTCTCTCTCTCTATCTCATTCTCTACATGCACCCTCTCTCTCTCATTATGGTCGTCCACCAAGGAGCCCTAGAGAGAGTCGCTCTTGCTGCAGTGTCGTCGTCATGTTGTCGGATTGTTTGCTCGTGGATCTCTATATCCTTCGATGTGCCTCGCTCGTGAAGAAGACATCGGATTTCGTGTGATGAGATCAGGAGATTCGTTGCTTGGATCATCAACATAGATTGCGAGAAACACACGTTTCATCCACGCGCTTGATAAACGAGATAAATTAAGGGTCGCATGGTCTCACGAGGCGAGACCGCGGTTGATGAGTTGACCGCTCAAACTTTACTGATTAGTCAGCAATTAACCCACAATAATTAATGAAAAAATTAATATTAGAAATGTGGAATTAAAATTTATTTTTCTACCATAAAATGCATAGCAGGCAAGCATGTAGAGGTCGAACCACAGAGAGCAAAACATGTAGCCTAAGGTTATTTACAACCAAGACATTTATTCATATAGGTTTTTTTGTGGGTTTTTGAGTATATATTTTTTATTTCAATTTTGGGTTTTATAATTTTATATTTTCTATTTATATTTTCCATTTTTTATTTATTTTTCATTTAATATCTATATATAAATACAATATAAGGTAGATATAAATACTATAAGTACATAAATACGTAAATAATAGTCAAAATATAGTGAAAATAACGTTTTTGTGATTTTATATTTTATATATTTTTTATTTTTCTGATTTTTTGCTACTTTTTATGTATTTTAAAGCAAAAAATATCTCGAATAAGGGATTAATATATATTTCGAAATTGATTTGGGCTTTAAAAATAGTAAATAATTCCCAAAATTATCTAAATTAATTTTAACATATAAATAATAATATATAGATAATTAAAAAATAGAAAAACATAATTTTGGTATTTTTGTTGAATTTTTATATTTTATTGGATTTTGGAGATTATGATTTTTATCATTTTCTTTTTCTATTTTTAGGGATCTTTATTTTTTGGACTCAATAAATACCAAATTATTCTCTATATAATTTTTTATATTTTTTCAAAGCATTTTTATTTTTTTGGAATTTTTATAGGTAAACATGGAATATATAGGCTCCATTATATTTTTTATAAATCAGCTAAATGCCAAGATTGTCAAACAAAATACGAATGTGAATCTACAAGGCAAGAAGCATCTAACCTTATTTCTATGGATTTTTAGGAGATCACTTAGTGTTTTTAATAAATAGGCAAAAAACACAAAACATATATGTCATAGGAGAGGCATTTTTGCAATAAAAATAAAGTTCAGGGGCACAGATGCAAACATACCAAAAAAATTCAAAATTAATTAAATTTTATTGAACTATTTAATAAATACAAAATCACCAGGGTTACATACACAATTTACCCATCACATTGGACTACACGTGACGCACACTAGAAGGGACCAAAATGTAATTACCAAAAAGTTTTGGGACCTCCAAGCAATTTTCAGAAAAACATAAAATGTTCTTCTCAATTTATTAGAATAAATACTGAATAAAAAAACAAACAGGAGCTTACATGCAATTTCGCTACCTTACGTGGGATGACACGTGAGGTGACGTGGACTGGACCCAAATGCAAATAAAATAACTATAGGGCCTAAGTGCAAAATGTCCAATTATTTATAAAAGATATAGGACTAAATAATAAATACAAAAGTTTGGGGCTAGGGATGCAATTTACCCCAAATAAGGTGTAGGCGAACGGTTAGGATCCTTTCACTAATACAAGTGTCGCCTCCTGGTGCACCGATGACACTTTGTGGATCAACGGTGAAGATCAGATTGTCGGGAGCGATCCAATGGCTGAAGCTCGCTAAGATCCAACGGCTCTGGTATGATCAGGTGCGGCGCATCTGATCCAACGGCGAAGGAGCTCGGTCCAAGAATAGGGAAGAACACTCACCTAGATGTGGTTCTTCCATCCAACGCTCCCTCCTCTGGCGTCCATTTGAGCTCCGAGATGGCCGAGCAGCTTCCTGGAGAGTACTCTACATGCTGGAGGCATCGGAATGGGTAGAGGTTTACTATAGCACCACCACGAGGTCGGAGACGACGTGGTGCTCCAGGTACCTCCGGTGGGCTTTGGCTCGTGGCACTTATTAACATGCTGAACCTGCACAAGAATGAAATTCGGCTTGAGGGGCTCCTCCTTGACTGAATGTGAAGCTGGATTAGGGTTGGGCATCGGGCCGGGTCGGGTCGGGTTTGAGTTGGCCCGGCCCAAGCCCATTTAAGTATATGGGCTAATGGGTCAGGCCTAGGCCCATTTTATTTTCAAAAATTACGCCCAAGCCCAAACCCGACCCAAACAAAATGGGTCGGGTTCAGGTCTGGCTGGCCCAATTTAACATCTATGTATACCAATATCATGTCTTCCATTCTTCTTACATTTGTGTGGTTGTTTCTTATGCATGTGTGCATGTTTAAAACTATAAGCATGCTAACTAATTTGTGATTTTAACATTAGTTGTATGTTGGAAATAGAAATGTGGTAAAAATATGGCGGCTTAAACCACCATTCAATTCACCATTACATATTCTATTGTAGATGCGGGCACTATGACCTAGTACAGATTGGTTACTTACAGTTGTACATGATCTAACACTTGAGGACACAGATTCCATTCTTGCATATTAATATAATAATCTTGTATATTAATGTAATAATATCCTCAATCCACGTTAATGGATATGATTATTAATGTGTCTAAGCATTTATTATATACTCGAATAAGGATATTAAAGTTAGAACATGGTATTTGGAATGAACATGAATATAATTGATATAATTATACCGTACTAGATATGAATATACTTGCTTTAGAATGGGTCGAGCTATCGGGCTAACGGGTTTGGGCCTTCTAAGGCCCAAACCCGGCCCGACAATCAATATGGGCCCATTTTAGGGCCCACGACCCGCCCCCTAAATTTTGAGTTCGGGTTTGGGTCGGGTTATACGGGTCGGATTTTGGGCCTGGTCGGACCGGCCCAGCCCAATGCCCAACCCTAAGCTGGATACACAAGGAATGAGGTGGGCGGAGAGGATTCCGGCGACGTGGAGGAGGAGATCTTCGTTTTGCATAATTGAGGCAGTCCTGATGGATTGGAGGTACGAGGAATGATCGGGAAGCGATGAAGATGAAGATGGAAGCGGATAAAGCGTCAGAGCGACAATGCTGATGCGCGGAGGAGCTTGCCGAAGCTCAACTCCGGTGAAGTATAGGTGGAGCGATTAAGACTAATTTACTTAACTAATTCCTAAACTAAAGACAGGAAATTAAACCTACGACTAAAATACACAAAATGAACGAAGAAGAAACAACTCTTATACGTGGGGGACTCCTAGGGAGTAGGGTCGCTAGAGCACGGCAGCCGTGGGTGCACCCCATCCTCTTAGAGCTTAGTATGGGCTCGAGAGCATTCCTCCTGTCATGAGGATCTCTCCTAGTCACTAAACCAGGGCTCCTAGACGTTCAATGGTGATCAAATTTGAATAAGGAGGTGGAGGGTTTTATTTATAGACCTTATTGAGCACCCTTATTGATCGGCTAAAAACAATGATTTGCACGTATGTACACATGACTAGAATGCATGGTGTGTATGTACAATGACCGATGATTAATTCGTATGAAGGGATCGAAGGCGCTAGATGGATGTGGTGACCGGGAAAATTGGCACAAAATTGGGGAAAAGATGCACCGCATCAAATCAGGAGGCAGGGTCAAGTTGACCAAGGTCAAGGAACGAAATGCTCTTATTGGGCCACCTAGGCTGGTAAACGTCAAAACAGGGCATTTTGATAAAGAATAATCAATTAAAAATAGTAAATGATTTTATTAATTTTCTAGTATAAAATAAAAAATGTTTATTATTTTCTAGTAGTATTATATTATGACTTTTATTTATTTTTGGTGTATTTTATTAGTAGTTAATTTTTATTAGTGTATTTATAGGTATATTCATCTATATTTTATAGATTTTTATTTTTATTCTGTATATTTATTTTATTATTTTATTCTTCTATTTTATATATTTATAACTTATTTATATGAGTATAGTTATATTTTTATTATATTTTTAGGATGTTATTTGTACGCTTAAATAAATAGGTGAATATATTATGTAGGTATATTTATAGGTATTTTACCTATGTTTCGTGTACACTATTTTATTTTAATATATTTTGTAAAGTTTTTTTGTGGTTTTGTATTTTTAATATAATCTATATAATATTTACATTATTACAAAAATATAAAGAATAGAAGAATAAAGAATATATTTCCTATTTATTTATATACATATAAGACATAGGTATTTTGTCTATGTATTTTCATAGACTTAAATTATTTTCCCTTTTCTTTTTGGTTTTATTTTAATTTTTATATGCACGTGTGTTATGAATAATATTTACAATGCTACAAAAATATGAATTTGTAAAAATAGTAAGGGATGAATAAAATGAATATTTTAATCGATATAATGTACAATAGGGGTCCAAAACCCGACTTTCACGCAGTAACTTCGAAAAATATAAATCCACCACCATTAAATAGCTTGGGAAAAGTTATATACAATTAGAGTGATTTTGATATGTTTTGGGTTTTTATTTGAAAGATATGGGTCTGCGAAGTTTGGTTTTTGGCTTTTTATTTTGTGTATAAAATGTACATAATGTATTATTTTTGTACAAACTCAATTTCATATTTTTATTTACATTATTATCTACAATTTTCATGTACCAATTTTCTTTATTTGATGGATAAACAATAAATAATAAAATAGGTATCAAGAATGCTTAATCGAATAATGAATAAATGGGATTTTATTTTATTTTCATCCCTTATCTCCCCATACTTTATTCCCCGTCGACCAATTCAATTCTTGACTTGATCTCAGAGTTTAGTGTCATAAAATATTTTCAATATTTTATTCCTTTTTCTTTTCCTCTCTTTATTCTATAATTTTGACATTAAAAACATTATTATTTACGCAATAAATGTAATAAATGATGGATGCTATCTTGTACAAATTAATGCTATGTACATGCATTAGCTAGGGTTTTTAAGGCCAAAATGATAGAATAAAGGTGATGAAATGGAGATTCATTATCGCTCGCAAGCGTCTCCTTCGTCGGATCGGACTTGAAACAGGAGGTCTCTTCGTTTAGAGACTCGATCGCAACCAGGCTTCAAGAGGTAACCCTAATACTTGTTTGTGGTTTAGATGAAATAATCTGAGAAGCGTTCTTGGATCATGTGGTTTCATTGTATGAAAATTTTTTAAATTCCGCTACCTTGAGCCACTAGTGCGACTAGTCGCTCCCGATCGCATACGATGCGATCCTCACGCTTCCGTGATGCGCTTAAGGATCTTTCCATATTCTTCAGAGGCCTATACACCTTTTTACATATTAAAGTTGGCATAAGAGATATCAATATGAAATAAGTATATAGATATATTTAATTATATCGATCATGGTAATAAATAAATGTATAAATGTGTTGGACTAATATAACGTATATACGTATATGGATACATATATCTATGGATTCCAAAATAGTATTGTTATCTGTATTTATTTTAAAATATATATGTATACAACTACATATAAGATACTAAGTACATGTTTTTGTCTACATAAGAAGTTTCTAGATTAAAGATATAAGGTTGGGTTTTTTCTAGTTTATATTACAACTAGAATTGTGTAGCAGAGCGAAATAATAGACACCTTCTTGAAGTTTGTAGAGCACTTTTATTTTTTTAAATATCCCCAAGAGATTATGAGGAGAAGATGTTCTGAGAAGTGACTTCCGTATAAACAAGATACTCTCAAGATAGTTGAATACATCAACTCCTTCTATCATTTAACCCTATAGTAAATTATTTGCTTTTTTTTCTATGAAGACTTTTGGTTGTAGTTGTTTTTTTACAAATTTGCACCTGAGGCAAAGAAGCTTGAACATACAATCAAAAGTACTTTTTTGAGACACTCTCCTACTTATAATTGATACAAATGCTTCCTTCCCAAGAATGGGAAAATGTATGTGATTAAAGTGTCATCTTTTTTAGTATGAATCTAAAAGATGACATCTTTTTGAGTATGAATCTTACTTTCTCAAGCATTCCCTTCGAGGGGAATGGCAGCAATGGGGAAGGAAATGTTCGAAATATTCTTAAAGGATGTGTGTGGTGATTTTATAAGTTCTATGGTTACCTCCAACCTAACTAATGTAAAGATAGAGGAGTGGAAGTCTCGTTATCCTCATTGGGATAAAAAACTTACAAAAAATTGCCAGATGATGCAAATTCTAGAAAGATAAATCAACCCCAACTATGTTCAACCTTAAAAAATCCAATTCCTCTGCTATCATTAGTGATTCCAACTCTAATCTTGAAAGAGATAAGAAAAAGGAGGTCAATGTCAACAATGAAGGTGTGGGTGCTAATAGATTGATCTTTTTGAAGAAGATTCGATAACATGGAGACATGGACGAAGGGAGATAAAGCCTCCCCTCAAGATATGATGAATGTATCATATACCTGATTAATAAATATGTTTATTACTCCAAGCTTGAGAGAATTATAAATGCCTTATTTCTTCACTTTCTGCCTCTTTGATTGCCAAGAATGTTGTTAAATCCGGTACAGATCCTAGATGGATTAATGGTGTGCATGAATAGATAGAGACCATTGTAAGAAATTGCACATGGGATTTTACGGATATCCTAGACAAGGTGCATCCGGGTTGATTCAAAGTGGGTCTTCATCACAAAAAACAAATGAAATGGGTAAATAGAATGATACAAAGCTAGCGTTGTTGCAAAGGTTTCAGTCAAAAATATGGCATTGACTACCTAGATACTTTTGCTTCCGTGGTAAATGAATACAATCTGGATCATGGTTTCTCTTATCGTTTACAAAGAATGAAGCTTCATCATATAAACATAAGAATATGTTATTAATGTAGATCTTTTAGAAGATGTTTACATGCACTTGCCACCTGGTCATGAGAAGACGGGAGAATGTTGTAAATTGAAGAAAGAAGGTTCGGAGACCACTAATTTCCCTTGACACAACACAAGTGTTCGACGGTACTTGACAAAGTAGAGATGCAACATCTTACATAGGAGCGCAGAACCCACTGATGTGGCAAAATGACATGGCATGCTGGCGTGACAGACAATGTGGCATGTTGAAGTAACATGCGATGTGACGTTGTTTGTAGAAGATGAAGGAATTGTACGGAAGGTGAAAAGACCATGCATATGAAGAGTCGTCTCGGAAGAAGATGGGACTACACAAGAGAGAGTCCTTGCATTCATTGTACATGTAATAACTAGTGTCCCTTTGTATACCCCGAGCTTGTGTATAAAGGGAGGGGTACAACTCATTTGTAAACAACACACTTGAGAGTGAGTCTCTCGCTAATAACAAAGAGAGTTTAGTGTCATTGCTCTTGTGTCCCTGTGTTCTTGAGTGCTTATGTTTGAGTATTCAAGTAGCGTGGTTATTCGGCATGCTGTTGTACATCTACACGTATTGGAGAAGGCTGGTTAGCTTGAGAGAAGCTAACGCCGCACATGTTAGTCTCAAAGATTGAGGTTGTGATTATACCCCTGTGACAACAGGTATTAGAGCTGAGAGATGGCATCCAACATCGGTAATCCATTGCTTCCTTGGAGGGAGTCGTGATGGAGATACAATTCACACTAGGTACATATGCCCAATGCTGGGCTCGTTTAGAGGACGACTCATGCATGGGATCATCACGCATTGATGGCAGGAGTCTACATTCGGCTGATGTGGTGAGAACACTTGGGGAGAAGCTAGAGGAGCTTGAGTCCATGATGCAAGAGCTACATGAGGAACTCTCCATCATTAATAAGGCGGTCGCAAATGGGGGTGGATCCAACAATGCACGAAGGCCAAAGGTCCCAAAGGATGAAGAAGCTGATGTCAATGTGCGTATAGTAACACAACCAAATAGACAAAAATGGAGGTGGACCGCGAAGATCCAAAGCTGGTGTACCTCAATGTCGTGGTACATAAGAAGACCCTTTCAGCCATGATAAACACTAGAGCGACAAATAAATTTCTCTCCAGCAAAGAGTTCAGGAGCTTGGGAGTTCTCTTGGAGAATATCCAGTGCTGTGTGAAGCTTTCCAACTCCAAATCACTGTAGACGGAAGGCATCACAAACTACACTGTCGTTGGGTGATTGGTAGGGAAAGGTATGCTTTCTCGTGGTATCTCTTGACGACTTCTAAATCATTCAAGGAGTCGAGTTCTTGAAGAAGGCAAAGGTGTATGTGACTCCTTATTTGGGGGGAGTCTTCTTTGTTGTTGCATATAGCCCTTGCTTCATCAAGTTTATCAGGAAGAAAGGATAGGCTGGAGCTATGTCTGTGATGCAAGCCTGCAATGGGTTGAATAAAGGGGAGACGACATACTTGGTTACGGTACATGCCGAAGAAAATGACAAGAAGATACAACCATGCCCCAAGGCAATACATAAGATGTTGGGAGAGTTCAAGGACATAATGCCGAATGAGCTGCCCAAGGAGCTTCCACCAAAGCATGATGTGGATCATGCCATCGAGCTACTGTTAGGCATAGTGCCCCCTGCACTCGCACCATACAAGATGCCCCCTGCACATTTGGAGGAGTTGCGGAGACAACTCAAGGAGCTGGCGGACATTGGTCTAATGCATCTAAGAAAGGCTCTATATGGAGCATCGATGTTTTTCCAAAAGAAGAAATATGAGATCTTGCAGGTGTGCGTGGACTACTACGCGGTAAACAAGGTGACAGTAAAAAACAAGTACCTCATTCTTAGTATTGAAGACATGTTCGATCGCTTGGACCTGGACAAGTACTTTTCAAAGATATATCTCATGTCGGGATACTACCAGGTCCGCATCAAGGAGGGAGACGAGTCGAAGACTACATGTGTGACATGCTATGGTTCTTTTGAATTCACTATTATGCCATTTAGGTAAACTAATGGCCCGACTACATTCTGTACCCTGATGAATGATGTCTTCCATGAGTATATCGACTCTTTTATTGTGGTTTACTTGGATGGTATAATGGTGTACAACAGAACCCTGGAGGAGCATGTCAAGCATTTGCACATGGTGCTTGAAAAACTGAGGCAGAATCGTTTGTATCTAGAATTAGAGAAGTGTGCCTTTGGTCAGGAGACCATCTCCTTCCTCAGGTATATTGTGGGTGGAGGCACGATACACATGGAGGCCAGGAAGACTCAAGCTATTGAAGAGTGCACAATCCCAATAAAGGCAACAATGTTGTGATCCTTCTTCGGATTGGTTAACTACTAAGCAAAGTTCATCAAATTATATTCGAAGAAGGTAGTTCCCCTGATGGATCTACTTTGAATGGATCAGCCTTGGATATGGGCACACGAATGCTAGGAGGCATTCCAAAAGCTAAAGAGGGCAGTGGTGGAAGAGCCAATTCTATGACTTCCAGACTTTGAGAAAGCTATTTGAAGTCCACACCAACACGTCCAATTGTGCACTTGGAGGTTTACTGATGTAAGATGGGCACCTTGTGGCATAATAGAGCCATAAGGTGACTCTAGCAGAGAGGAGAGACTTTGTACCCGAGAAGGATATGACTGCAGTAGGCCATTATCTGTGGACATGGTGCCACTACCTCCTCGTATCAAAGTTCATAGTGTAGACGGACAATGTGGCAACACGCTGCTTTGCCACACAAAAGAAGTTGACTCCCAAGTAGGCATGATGGCCATACTTTCTCGCTGAATTCGACTTCAACATTCGCTACAAGCTTGGGAAGACCAACCATGTAGCATTTGCTCTCTTGAGGAAGAGCAACACGATGATCACATCGGTCATTCGCGTGTCTGAAGACATGCTTGAGCACATCCGAGAGCAAACACAGGAGGATCCAGTCACTTCACGCTTCGTGCAACATGTGAATGATGGAGAAGTCTGGAGATTCTGAATAGAGGAAGGTGTCCTCTACACGAAGGGCATGATTCTCTATGTCACCTCGAGCGATGGTTTAAGGAAGATGCCACTAAAGGAAGCGCACAACACACCGTAGGTTGGTCATTTAGGGGTGGAGCGCATGTTGGTAATCCTCTCATCGAGCTATTTCTTCCTGAATATGGAGGAAGATATGGAAATCTATGTGTGTACTTGTCTTGTATGCCAACAAGACAAGACTGAGAGAAAGAAGATGACAGGACGGATGGAGCCCCTACCCATCCCATCACGTCCGTGGGAGAGCATTTCCATGGACTTCATTAGTGGGTTCCCAAAGGGTGGACGGGGATAATGCATTGATGGTGGTAGTTGATCGCTTCTCCAATACACGATCTTCACACCAACACCCCATGAGTGCACAACAGAGACCATAACCGAACTCTTTTTGCAGTGGTGAAGCACTAGGGCATACCGTTAGACATCGTGAGTATCTGCGATGCCCAAACGACCTTATTTGAGATGCTAGGATCTGATCAATACCTTACTGGAAGAATACCTAAGGAATTATGTAACGACCAATCAGCATAATTGGATGAGTTTACTAGACACTGCCCAAGTCTGCTACAATCTGTAGCATACCTCTACCACATGCTAGAATCCATTCAAAATTGTGATGGACAGGAAACCCGTGACACCGAATGAAATGGCTAAGCATAATATACAAGGACGGGTCCCGCCACAATGGAGAGGTAGGATCGATGGGAGGAAGCGAAAGATGCGTTGGCTTACGCTCAACGTATGATGAAGACGGCGACTGATAAGAGTCGTAGACTGGTCGAGTTCCAGGTTAGTGAGAAGATGGTGATGAAACTAACGCATCAGATTTCTAAGAAAATATTGAGGAAGACAATGCATAGGGATCTCATTCCTTGCTATTATGGACCCTTTGAGATATTTCGATGTGTGGGATCGCTCATCTACCAACTACATCTTCCGGAGAGAATAAAGCCACATCTCGTGTTCCATGTTAGCTTCCTGAAGGAGTACAATGAGGGCAGAGAAGATAACACCAGGACGACATCAAAAAGTGCTCCTCCTAACATATAGGTTCTACATACGAAGGTAGTTGAGAATATTCTTGACAGACACGTGGAGGACCAGAGCAAGAGGAATCAAGGGATCTTCTTCCTTATCAAATGGAAGGGACTCCCAAATAAGGTGGCAAGTTGGGAACGTGACACAACCTTGTGGCAGTTCGAAGACCTCATCACAGATTTCTTGGAGATGCAGGATCAATTGCGGACGCCTGATGGATCAAGTGGGGGAGGCATGTAACACCCCCAACTCCCAAAGTGTGGGAATAACGTGCAATATATGTTATCGCATGCCTGTGTGGTTCGATGGTTACACAATGATGTTATGAAGACTTCGCCTCAGCATACAAACAACTAATAAAAGGGTTTTACCGCATGAATGTTCGGAGACCGTGAGTTCCCCTTAGCATAATATAAGTGTTCGACAACACTTGACATAGTAGAGCTGCAACATCCTACATAGGAGCGTAGAGCCCACTAATGATGTGGCAAGATGACAAGGCATGTTGGCATGGCATACGATGTAGCATACTTACGGAGCAGGAGACATGACGTCAGTTGTAGAAGATGAAGGGATTGCTTGGAAGATGAAAAGTCAAGGCATGCGAAGAGTCATCTTGGAAGACGAAGGGTCTTCACAGAAGATGAAGAGTCCTTACATTCATTGTACATGTAATAACTAGTGTCCCTTCGTATACCCGAACTTGTGTATAAAAGGAGAGGTAGAGCTCCTATGTAAACAACACACTTGAGAATGAGTCTCTTACAAATAACAAAGAGACTTTAATATCATTTCTCTTGTGTCCTTGTGTGTTTGAGTGCTTGTGTTCAAGTATTCGAGCGGCGTAATTATTTGGTGTGCTGGTGCATGTCTACACACATCGGGGAAGGCCGATTAGCTTGTGAGAAGCTAATGTCGCACATGTTAGTCTCAAAAATTGAAGTTAAGATTATACCCTTGTGACACTAGGCATCAAGACGACTGGATCGTTAACGAATAAAGTAGGGGGCGAATAGGGCCAAAAATACAATAAAAATCCCAATTTATTTGGCCAAATATTTGGGTTTTGGACCTATTTTATTATTTATTATTTATACTTTAAATCAATAAACTTTGAACATAAAAGTTTTAGATAAAAATACATAGAAAAATACAAAATTTACATCACACAAAAATAATGCATATTGTGCTTTTTACACTCATAATAAAAATTCAAAACCCCAACTTCCCAGACCTATATCTCCTCCATATGAATTCAAAATTTATCATGTGTAGAGCATCAGATATGGTCTGAAGTATTGAGCCCAGATCATGCCCTCACGGGTGTGTCTATCTCATCAGTTTGCATATGAGTACCTCGCTTGCAAGGAAAATAGTAGTTTCGCCGGTTCCCTCGCTTTTTTAGCCAAGTAGCCACAAAGGACCAGTATTGAGGATCTCAAAAAGTGTAGATCACATGATACAAAGGAGGTTGAACAAGTACGTGGATACTTTCTTGGCAGTACGCTCTCTTCTAGGGCTAGCTGATAAGGACTCCTGACAACTTTTTGCCTGAATCAATAACCCTAAAATTGAAAGTATAAATATAGTTGAAATCTTATGATTTCACATTGGGTTGAGTTGGTGAATCCAGTTTTGTTTGGTGTTTGCTTGACTAGTTTAGATTTAAAGATCAAATACCCGTGAACTTCCGTATTTTTGTCATTCTTCTTTTCCTCCTCTTTAGCCCCTGCTCGTCGTGAGCTTTCTACTATTTTACACTTCATTTGTTTCTCGTTCATCATTGTATCCTTCTTACAACTCGAACTTCTCTTCTCCCTCATGATGTCAACTCTAGGACGACTTAGTTGGGATTCCACCGAAACACACATTGAATCCTCGAGCTCGACATCTCCAATAATTCAGGGCGATTGCCATGTAAATGGTTCAGACTCTATGAACCACCCTCATGACTCCCTGCTTCTTCTTCTTACTCACCCAGATTGGGAAAACTCTCTTCCCAAGTTGTCCTTTTTGTATGGAGATTGATTTCACTCCGTGCTCCTCTCCATCCTTGATAAGATTCAGAATTGACCCTAATTATTAATTATTCTCTCCATCTAGTTCTTACATGCAGACTAATCCGGATGTATTTCCTATTGCAGATCTTGACCCCGATCTTAAGCCCATACTTTCTCATTCAGCATCAGAGATGGCTCCTACAGGAAGAGGAAGGACCCCGGTAGTAGAACACCGAGCCATATACAGAGCATGGCACTGGCCCAAGTCAGAATGAAGTCACAATCAACTATTGGCCTCCATCTAAGCCATTCAACAATAGCTTACTGACCAAGCTCTAGCTCACGTTGCCTTCAAGATATGTTAAACAACCTGAGGTAAGATCATAAGAGAGGGAGACACCTCGAGGAGGAGGTTATGATGATGAAAATCACTCTATAGATGGACCTCACAAAGGTAAGGGAGAAGCAAGGAGAGGTCTACCCAAGCCAACCCTCAAGCAGTCATAGAACCATGGAGCCGACTGCATCAATAAGTGGATCCAGATTCCACTGATCCACGGACATTTTGAGCTGAAGTTGCATATCCTTTCGCTCCTCCATAGCTTCCATGGGAATTCAAATGAGGAGTGGTACATTCGTCTACACTAGTTTTCCCGCATTTGCAACACGACACACTACCCCAACATCCTTTCGAGCGTAGTCAAGATGACTGCCTTCCCATTCGCCCTTCAGGGAATATCATTGTACATGATTAACCATCTAGGGAATGTGGTGACGTCCTGGGAGGATTTAAAATCAACATTCCCGCACAAGTACTATCCTCTAGGCCATCTCAATCTCAAGCAGTCGAAGATCGTTAACATCTCTCAGGGACCCCAAGAATCATTTTATGAGACCTACTAGAGGTTCAACGATCTAATCGAGAAGTGCTCCCACCATGACATTCCGAGGACCAGCTTGGTCCAACACTTCTTTGGGGGTTTGACAGAAGCTAGTCAATTTTTGGTTGATGTCGTTTATGGAGGGTTGATGAATCCTCATTTATCACTCGTTACTCTTTTATTTTAGCCAATTATCTTGGCAAAGTATCATGTAAATAGTTGTAAATACAACAACTTAGCAATAAGCATGCATGTGTTAATATATCATAATTAACATGTATTTGTGCAAAAATAAAAGAATAAAGAATAAAAGAAAAATAAGGAAATATTTATTCTAAATATTGAGTGACCCAAACCCAAGAGAGGGCCAAGCATTGGCCTGATCGCCAAATAAAATATGTAGAGAGAGATAGGGCCACTTTACATCATATATATGTACCATATGTGTATATAATTTATTTTTACAAAAATAAATATAAAAATATGTCTTTAAATTCGTTGTATATATTTCTAAAAATAAAATAAAAATAGGAAAAATAAAATTAAATAGAATAAAACTCTCTCTCTCACTTGTACATAATACATGTATATGTGTATTCTTCCTTATTTATTTTATACTTGTAAATAAATAATAAAAATAAAACAAAAATAATTTTATACTCCACAAATTATGTTTTAAATAAATAAAATATAAAATTGTGGTATTTATGTAAAAATAATAAATTTAAATAATTGTACAAACTACATATGTATTTTATCCTTGTATATAATGCATTATATTGTATATACCGTAATTTATTTTTCATAAAAATAAATAAAAATCACAGAAAAATAGTTTGAAAAATAACAAACATTTTCATTTTATACACTTTTTAATTTAAAATCATTTATTATTTTTTATTAAATTTGTAAATATTTTTGTAAATCCAATTTTTTGATTGGTCCACGGTGGATCGTTGACTCGGATCAACCCCCTCTTCCAGGGCTTGACCCGACCCGACTGCTCCACCAGACCTCCTTCTTCCATTTATCCCGGTTGTATCGTACATCCGTTCGCCCCGATACTTCGCCCATGTCTTCCCCATGGATCCAAGATCCTCGCGGATCCCTAGGGAAGCACGGATCTTCCACGGTTCACGTGCTTCGACCCAGTTTCTCCAGCCACCTAGGAGCACTATAAGATCACTTATCTGCCTCGCTAGGTCAATAGCTCGCGCCACACCCTTTCTTGATACCCTAGACTCCTTCCTTGTAGTGACAACCATCAGAGGACGCCTTCGGTGGTCGGATTGGTGTTGTGTAGCCGCAGCTCAACCTTCGTGGTCGGAGCACCATTGCGAGAAGCCTCCTTCGCCTGACACAGTGTGGTCAAGGTCACAACCCCACCATCCACTCCACCTGGAGCTTAGGATTGTGCTCACACCCTCAGGTAGCCCTCTAATATTTCCTAGCTCCATCATTTATCAATCTTTCTTCTGTACGCCACCGTAGCTTCGCCTGCTCCGACCAGCTGGTCGGAGCTTCGTCACCCTCACTTATCTGCTCCGATCAACCCACACGCTCGCCCTCCACCTTCCTACGCAACCTTATCAACCTGAGCGTCAATCATCACGTTGGGATTAGGATTTGGGTCTCCCCTACCATCTTCACTGGAGACCCACCCCCATTCGTCGTCGCTTCTTCAGTGTTTGTCCCTATTAACTGAGACCAGAGCTCATCTCCGAGTCAAAGCAGTCCCTTGCATGTCTTGACGTGCGTGGAGAACCCCCAGAGCACCCTCGCCCATCCTCGTCGGAGCAGCTCCAGGTCCCTTGCACCATCTTGCCGATCCGACTGTTGGAGCACACATCCGAGCGAGCCATGTGACGCGGAAGAGGCTCACGAGTTCACTGGTGTTGCCTGATCCTTCATCGAAGCCGAGGATTGCATCTTTGGGTCCGGCAAAGTTCACCCATGCGCAGTTCTTCCAGACACCTTTTCCATCTTTGGATCGACACCACCTGCCAGATTCCATCTCGTCCATTCGTCCATCTCGAGGTGGCAGACTGTTAGATATCAGATCTGATGGTCCAGTACCAGCCACGTCCCCGACCAGCCGACGCCGTCAAATTTGACATCTGACGCGCCCTGAGCCGCACGATCGTTCCCCATCAGCGACTGACACCTGTCCCCCCATGCGCCTCTCACGTGCCTCCATGGGTATATTGCTCTTTTCATCTTGTGTTTGTTTTAGTTTATGCTTTAGTCTGTAAAATAAAAATTACAGTTAGACCAGTTTGCATAGTAGTCCTTGTAGTTTCTTGTATTTGTCGTTTAGTCCTTCTTGTTTGGAGACACGTGCCTGATCACGTGCACAATGGGATATTTTACGTTATTAGTCCTGAACCTTTCATGAGTTACTGATTGAATGAATGGTTTTTTGAAATTGCATTTATGCCCCTATGAACGATGCTTTATGATATGTGCGCTTTTTAGTGGATAAATTGCAGATTTGACCCTGGAGTTTTATGGCATGTTATTGTCTGGTCCCAGAACTTAAACTATTTGCATTTAGGTCCCTATGAGCTGTGTGTCTTGTTTCGAAGCAAATCAGTATCAAAAGTACTCCAAAAATTCTGAAAATTTTACACGTAGCTCCTGCTAATGTGTAGGATTTTTGGTAATTTTTGCGTCTAATTTTGATTTTATATGATATTTTCTTAGATTCAAAAACCATAAAAAGTGTCTCTATTTGTTTTGAAAAATCCATTAAAAATATAAAAATGCCTTAAAAACTCCAAAAAAAATTGTTGAGTTTTTGTTTTGTTGTGTTTTAATTTCTATGTGATTTTTATTCTGGTTCATTTCATAAAACCCCTACAAATTAAAAAAGACTAAAAATCTTATAAAATTCATCAAAAAATCATAAAAAATCAAAAAGTTGTGTTTTTAGGTTCTGTAGGTAGGTTTTCTTTTATAGTTTCACATAAAATTACTGCTAGGATTTTATGAGCATTTTAAATATTTTTAATTTGTCTCTATATCCAGGTTGTACATTGCTCACTATTTTCGACCTTTTTTGTTTTTAGAAAATTAATCAAAAATCAGAAAACCCTGTAAAATTCACAAAAAAAAACATTTGAATATTTTAAAAACATAAAAATATTGTTATTTAGAATTTTTGAGTCATTTAGCCCTTGAAATAATTGTTTGTGTGCCTTCTTCACCTTTCTCCACTTTTCTCATTAATTAAAATCATAAAAAATTAAAAATTAAAACCCACCAAAAATTTCTTCATTTTCTTGATTCCCTGACTACTTAGTAGACTTGTCATTCCGTGCTCCTTGTGTTCGACCTTGGTAGCTATACCAGGTAAATAAACTAGCAAGACCGCTTGCTTCATTTTGATTTCTTGATTTCTTTAGTTGGTGGTCTATTTTTCTTGATTGATTACGCCTTGCGTTCCGGGTAGTAACGACCCTATATATTATTTAACCCGAGTTTCACCTGCGCCCTCATCAAGGATCCTAATTTAATAAGGACGAGGACACAATATGGCAAATTTTTTAGGAGATGACCAAAGGAGAGGCCATGTTATCCTCATCTTGTACCTTCTAGATTCAACCGCCACCATTGGTCCTCCACAAGAATGTGAATATGCGGATACACATGAAGTCAATATGTATGACAACTCCGATTTCACCATCATTAGGAACCATCTGTCGAAGGTTAATATCCTTTAGAAGAGGTCGTAGGACCTAGAGAAGTTCATCGGGATCTAGCAGAGAATGAAGGGCTTGGACAAGCTCAACATTATCACCAAGTAGCTGAAGCTGCTGGTGAACACTATCAAAACTTGCAACGCAATGACCGCCTCCACTGAGCCTCCAGCTGAGAAGAAGGAGAAAACACAGCCTTATCCTCCTCAGTCTAATCCCAATCAACCTCCCATCCAGCACGTATACTACATACAGGCCCCGGAGCAGCAACCACCACAACCGTAGATGCATATGGTTGTCTACCAACCACTGAATTTTCAACACCAATACCTCTAGTCTTGTTCTCCACCTCCCCTGCTCATTCAAGAGGAGAATGGCATCTAAAGCAATGATCAATAACTGATCTGTCCTCAAAGACAACCCCATAGTCAACCGAATGCCAACCGACCATTTCATCAGTAACAAGGAGGGAATAATTTCCAGTCCAAGTAGCAGCCTCCGCAGCATGGATACAACTGGAGGCAGAACAATTACCAGAAACAATCCATATACTACCAACAACACTACCAACAACCGACTGCTCAATATCATCACCAATACTCCTCACCGTAATACCAACAGTACCCTTCTCTTCCACCCTCCTCACTATTCGTAAGGTTACAAGAAACAACCTCCCTCCTACCAACTGAATCAGTGGTTTCATCAGGCTGAACCTTCTGAGGTTGCTCGGTTAACCCAGCTTTTGAGTGTTTAGCTCATCTCATCAATAACATGGCTAGGACGAGCTAAAAGATCAATGACTTGACAACCGCTAATGAATCTTCATTTCATCAACTTTATTCTTTCATTTTGACCTCTAAACCATAGCTAAATGCATGTAAATAACATAATTTTGTATAAAATAATATATATTATTTACTATGTACATAATGTATATATATTTAAAGCTAAAATAAAAGAAAAAATAAAAGAAAAAATGAAATACCAAAGGTATTGAATGAACTTAAATCCCGGGACTTAGGCATCATGATGACTGGGTCGACAAGAATAAAGTAGGGGGAGATAAGGGCTAAAAATATTGTGAAAACCTTATTTGTAAATACCCAATAAGTTCAATTTGGGACCTATTTTATTCTTTATTATTATACATAAAATCAATAAACTTTGTACATGAACATTGTAGATTACATAGAAAAATACAAAATTTATTTCACATAAAAATAATAATATAATGTGCTTTCTGCACACAGAATAAAATTATAAAATCAAAACTTTCCAGCCATGTATCATCTTCGTATAAACTTAAAATTCATCAAAATCATCTTTAATTGTATAAAATTTTAGCTATTTAATGAATGTAGTTTCATTTAATTTGAAGTTAAGATGCAAAAGTTAGGTTTTGGGCCTATATTGTATAGTATGCTTGAATAAAATATTCATTTTATCTATTCTTTATAATTTTTATGATTTTATTTTTTTATAATTTATAAATATTATTTATAATATATGTACATAATCAGAATAACATAAAACTATTAAAAATATTAAAATAAATATGCACACAAAAATACATAGATGAATTATATATACTTAACCTACAAAATAACTATACATACTCAATTAGGTGTATATATAATAAAAAAATAAAATAAAAATATAATTATGTACCTTTAAATTAGTTATAATTATATTAATTATGTAGATAAAATAAAATACAAAATACAAAATAAAAATAAATACTTAATATAAAGGTAAATATACCTATAATTAAACCTCCATACTATAACATACAAAAAATTACTTTATAAAAATAAATAAAAATCATAATAAAATAGTACATAGAATAATATATGTTTTTATGTTTTAACCAAAAATTAAATAAATCATTTATTATTTTATTTAGTATTATTTCTAATTTCATTTTCTGGCTTGTCTTTTTTGGATGGCGTGGCCCAATCAAGACCAATCCTCCATTGACCTGGGGTCAAGTCCTCCGACCCCGACATACCCGTGTGAGATAGGCGATACACCCATCTTCCTCGATTTTTTCGCATAAGATTCTTTCACCCATTCAACTCGATGACTCTCTAACTTTTGTACCTCGATCAATGTACTTTCATGCACGCTTGATTTTTTTGATCTAAGGCTCTCTGAGTCGAGCACGTTCTTCGATCCATCTTTCGCCTGTGCATAAACATTCCTCCAACCCTCATTTGATTTGGATCTCCCTTAACCCATTAAAATCGTCAAAGTTCGTGCTATGAAGCATCCTAGTGACAATAGGAACATCGAGGACCATTTTGGCGTGGAGGAAGATGACCCGAGGTTGAATATCCAAGCTCCACCCACCAACTCTTCCATGAGATCCACTCCCAGCTCCTCCAAGCATGTGAGCGTTTATTTCTTGCAAGTTTTTATTCCTACGTATATATATGGAGTATATTGAGTTTACTTTATAGTCAAAATCACCTATATTTCTTTAAAAGTGCATTTCATTGGAGCTCTATTCATAGTGCTTCGATCCTCCTATACAACATTTTCGCCCCGATTTCCTTTCCCTTCTCCTTCTCTTCACCTTAGACACCTCCATTCCCCCTGATCTTGCTCAGATCTGGAGATCCGTTCTCTTCCTCCATCACGTCACTGGAGAACGTTGCTTTACCCCATTTCCACTCCATCCTTTTCCAAACTGAGCCCTAACCTTCATCTTCTCGTTTCCAAGCTAACCCAGCCAATCAAAGCGCATGAAAGCCCCATATGGGTTGAATTTTATCAAAGAACTAACACCTAGAGCTCCCAATTTTCACCAACCTCTGAGGACCCCAGCAATAACGACGTCATTTGTTTAATCAACTTTTACAAGGGTCTAAAAAATATCCTCATGGAAGGTGAAGATATATTATCGACGAGGCAACCACTCAGCTATGGAGATTCATTTGATCAATGTCTTGATTATTTAGATCGAGTTATGAGGAGGTGTTGTGAAGTGAACCTCATGCTCTCATGGGAGAAGAGCAATTTCATGGTGACTGAAGAGATAGTGGTGAGTCACATTGTATCTAAACGTGAATAAAGTAGAACCAACTAAGGTGGAAGTGATTTCTAAGTTTGAGCCACCTATCAATTTGAAATAGGTCTGGTCAATTTTAGGGCACGACGGTTTCTGCTGACGATTTATCAAAGACTTCAGCAAGCTCGCCCGACCGTGATAGAATTGTTAGGTAAGGAGACTGATTTTATTGTGAATGATAGAGCTCTCCATGCCTTTAATCAGTTGAAAGACCTGATCACACATGCTCTTATCCTGCAGCCACCTGATTGGTCTCTACCTTTTGATTTGCAATTGGTGCTGTCCTAAGACAAAAACGAGACGGGATTCCATTTTCTATTCATTATGCCAGCCAAATACTGAATGAAGCCCAGAAAAATTACACAGTTACAGAGAAATAGGTACTAGTTGTAGTGTTTTCCCTGAAGAGCTTCAGATCACATCTCCTTGGATCAAGGGTGATTATTTATATTGACCACTCTGCTATCAAGTACCTTCAGAGTAAGAAAGATGCCAAGCCTCATCTAATTCATTGGATTCTCCTACTCCAATAATTTGACGTGAAAATTCGTGACAAACCATGCATAAAAATGTGGTGACAGACCAACTTTCCAGAATCGTCAATGTAGAGCCTCTTGAGCAAATTCAATTCCTATTACAGAAACCTTTCCAGATGGGGTAGTCTTGTCTATATCTTCTCTCCCCAGGTATGCAGACATAGTGGATTATATCGGTTTCGAGAAGACTCTGCCAGACTGGCCAAAGATCAAAAGAGAAAGTCTTGGCCAACATTCATTCGACCAGTGGGAAGTGCCACATATATTCCAAGAGGGTGCATACTACATTTGGAGGAGGTGTATACCTAAGGAGGAAATTATGGATGTCGTAGATCACTACCACAAGTTCAAAGTCAGTGGACACCATTCTAGATAGAGAACGGAGAAAAAAGTGCTTCAATGTAGACTTTGATGGCCAACATTATTCAAATGTAGATGATTCTCCAAAGAAGTGCACTGACTGTCAGATAATGGACGGGAATATCAGCATGTGCGATATAATGCCTCTGGAATACATTTATATATCTGACGTCTTTGATGCATGCTGTATTGACTTCATGGGGCCACTTCTTAATAGCCAAGGTTTTGAGTACATTCAACTTGCTGTTGATTACGTAAGTAGATGGGTGGAGGCGATCCAAGCCCGAATCGCAGACAACCACATAGTTTATTGCTTCTTGAAAGATGACATCATCTTGCGATTTAGAATCTCAAAGATTCTCATTTCTAACACATTTATGATGGGGGGAGCAATTTTATCAATAAGGAGGTCAAGAAGTTGACCAAGGAATACAACATTGAACATCTTGTTTCTATGTCGTACCGCTCGCAGTCCAGTGGCTTGGTTGAATGTTCTAACATGAAGATCAAGATAATATTGCAGAAACTTGTACGTTTGGACCACAAGAATTGGTCTCAAGTACTAGATTCAGTTCTTTGGGCTTATCCACGGCATACAAGTCCCCACTAGGCATGTCTCCCTACCACCTTGTTTATGGCAAGTCTTTCCACCTTCCCATGTAATTAATTCACAAATCTTTGTGGGCATTGAACATGTGCAACCTTGATTCTGAGTGAGGAGGAAAGAATAGAAAAGTTGATCTGAACCGACTGCTTGAATTTAGAGACCATGCACATGATAACAACCTGATTTACAAAGAGGAAGTCAAGAGATCGCACGACAAACACATCTGAAGGAAGACTTTAGAACCTAGACAGAAGGTGTGGTTATTTGATGCAAAGTTGAAAATTTTTTCGGGTAAGCTGAAGAGCAAGTGGGCAGGACCATTTATGGTGAGACTCACAACCCTTTCTAGTCAACGGACATTTGCTAAAGTAATACTTAGAGAATGACATATACATGTCCGTTGTTGATTCAATTGAAGCCGTGTTTCAAGATGGTTTCCCAGAGATTGAAGGTCCATGGACAAAAAGTTGAAAAAATACAAAAGAATCTATTTCCTACTTTTCTTCCTTTTTCTTTTCGTTATCATTTTTCTAATTCTTCTGAAAAAGTGTTCACCTCTTTCAAAACTGTTATACTTAGAATGTACTTGGTCCTAATTATAGGGGTGAACATCCTGAGTTATTCATTTTTTGATCCCTCACATGTCCCCTCAACTTTTGATAGTATGTCTATACTTAGGGATATTTTACCCTAAATATAGGAGGGACAAGTCGAGGCGATGAGTTTGTATATTCCCACCCTTGACACTCCCTACATTGAGAACAACCTGCTATACTTAGGAATATTTCATGATAAGTATTGGGGTCAACTTCTCATTATTTCATTATTTAGTCATTGTAGGCACTTCTATACTCAGTATGAGTTGCGTCTTCTTTTTTTCTCCCTGATCTATGAGGACATATCTCAAGCTAAGTATAGGGGGTTGTATATACATTATATATACTTTAGTCATAACTCATACTTTTGTATTTTCAAATAGTAGGTCTAATTAATAAAAAATAAAACTCACATCCAATTCTTTGTATATACTTGTTAATAAATCAAGCTAAAAATATTTTTCAAAATGTTTAAAAACTAGTTGGAAAATCTCTTTGAAAATTTTTGAAAACCATTTGAAAAATGTTTTGTAAAATGTTTTCAGCCTTTGTAAAAATATTTTGTTTGGAAAAGTTTCCTTCCTTTGTTTGAATAAGACATTTTGAAAATCTACTTATAAATGGTTTCGAAAATGGCTGCAAGAATAGTTTGAAAAATCTATACATACTATTTGAAAAATCTTTACAAAATTATTTTCAAATTTTGTAAATGTTTGTAAAAAATATTTGTCAAATTATTCTTTCAAAATGGAGTTTCAAAATGTTTGTCAAAAACTTTTCAAAATATTTTAAGAAGTATATACATGATTCAAGCATATAAAGATCCTTTACAAGCCTTATATATACAAACCTGTACATTCCTAATTATAAAATTCTTGTAAATAACAAGACACATTTCCATGTAAAATATTTGCACATATTTCTTTTCCTATTTTTTTACTTTTGAAAAATCACTAGAATTTTTAAAATTAAAAAATCATAAAAATTTGCAAAATAAAAAAATACATAAAAATTGCAAAACCTTTTATAAAAATCCATAAAAATTTAAAATCAGAAAATCACATCACAAAAATACTTTCTTTGCATTTTACATTGAATTTACATTTTTCGGATTGATATTGGTAATTGAACTATTCTAAGTAAAATCCGATGATTGGAGCTTGGTTGAACCTTGGTCTACTTAATCACACAAATCTTTAAGGCACTGGAATTGAGATACTTCAGGTCTACTAGACTTAATTCTTTAAGACCATAGGACTTGGTTCAATGTCATCTTGTTGGTCTAAGTAGAATATTTTAAAACATACACATGACTCTTGTCGACAGTGACCTAGCTCGCATACATGCACCATGCACTTTGCTCAACTCAGTTGAAGTGGTAGAGGGCTGGATTTGCCGGCACGAGACATAAGCTAATGGAAACATCAGAAGTTATACATTTGTGACCATTTTACCCCAACCCGATCCAGTAACCACGAGGTTTAATGACAGAAGTTGTGGGTTGCAATAATGCTTCAAACGAAGGTTGCACTTGAACCTGAACTTAGAAGGGAATACCCCAGTTCTTAAGAAAAGAGTTGTTGGAATGGGGAATTAGTGTCACCATGTTGGTGAAGACTGACTTTACTGCTTCAGCCGAGAGGATCTACATGTCACTGATACTGTATAAGGTAGACTCATAGTCATAAGGGACTGCACATGACATCGATTTGTTTTGATCTGGTTTTTGAGGAGACTTGAGCAGGGTCTTGTGGTTCTTAGAGATATTGTGTTTTAAATCCGCTTCCCAATAAGGTTCCGACCAAACTTAATTGCTAAAAGTTTGATCGTTCTCCAAACTTTGATATTATGAGGGAATTTAAAGATTAAAAACAATTTAAGTTCTTTCTTTTTCATTTTTTTGTTTTCTTTTCTGCACTTATTAGGCATGCGTGTTTGTTAGGGACTAGCAAAGGCAAGTATAGGAGGTGATGAATCTCCATTTCATCATCTTTATTCTTTCATTTTGACCTTTAAACCCTAGCTAAATGCACGCAAATAACATTATTTTGCATAAAATAACATCTATTATTTATTGCGTAAAGATATTTAAAACCAAAATAAAAGAAGAAAGAAAAGAAAAAGAAAAGGAATACCAAAGGTATTGAATGACCCTAAATCCTGAAACCTAGGCATCATGATGACTGGTTTGACAAGGAATAAAGTAGGGGGGATAAGACCCAAAAATACAATGAAATATTAATTTGTAAATACCCAATATGTCCAATTTGAGACCTATTTTATTTTTTAATATTTATAAATCAAATAAATAAAATTTGTACATGCAATTTATAGATAAAATACGTAGAAAAATAAAAAAAATTATTTCACATAAAAATAATGCATGAGGTGCTTTCTACATTCAGAATAAAATTCCAAAATTCAAATTTCTCAAGCCTGTATCTCCTCCATATGAACTCGGAATCCATCAAAATCATTTTTAATTGTATATAAATTTTTATTACCTATTTCATTAAGATAGTTTCACTTAATTTGGAGTTAAGATTCAAAAGTTAGGTTTTGGACCTCTATTGTATAGTATACTTGAATAAAATATTCATTTTATTTATTCTTTATAATTTTCATGAATTTGTATTCTTATAAGTCTTAAAATATCATTTATAATAATTGTATAGAATAGAATAAAACCATTAATAATACTAAATAAGCTCACAAAAAGCATAAATGAATTATATATACTTATACCTACAAAATAACTATACATATTTAATTAAGTGTGTATATACTATCAAAAAAATAAAATAAAAATATAATTATGTACCTTTAAATTAGTTATAATTATATAAATTATGTAGATAAAAAAATAAGATACAAAATATAAATTAAAAACTTAATATATATGTAAATATACCTATAATTGAACCTTCAAACTATAACATGAAATAAATTACTTTGTAAAAATAAATAAAAATCATAATAAAATACTATATAAAATAATAAATATTTTTATGTTTTAACAAAAAAATTAAATAAAATATTTATTATTTTATTTAGAATTATTTCTAATTTCATTTTCTAGCTTGTATTTTTGGAGATGACGTGGCCCAATCAGGATCAGTCCTCTGTTGACTTGGGATCAACTCCTCTGACTCCAACCTAGGCGTGTCAGATAGGCGATACACCCATCTTCCTCGATTTTTCGCACAAGATTCTTTTACTTATTCATCTCGGTGACTTTTTGACTTTTGTACCTTGATCAATGAACTTTCACACACACACACACACATACTTGATTTTTCGATCCGAGGCTCTCTAAGTCGAGCACGTTCTTCGATCCATCTTCAGCATGTACATAAAACTTCCTCTAACTCTCATTTGATTTTGATCTCCCTTAAACCCTCTAAATCCCCAAAGTTTATGTCGTGAGGCATCCTGGTGACAACAAGAACACCGAGGACCACCTTAGCGTGGAGGAAGAGGATCGAGGTTGAAGATCCAAGCTCTACCAGACATCGCCACCGTGAGATTTGCTCCTAGCTCCTTCGAGCACATGAGCGTCTATTTCTTACAATTTTATATTCATAGTATAACTGTAGAGTATATTAGGTTTAATTTTCAAGTCAAAATCACATATCTTTCTTTAAAAATAAAAAATCAGAGTTCGTCGGAGTTAAGCTCCAGCAAATCTCTCCATAGTATTTCAACTGTCCTCCGCGTATTTTTGCCCCCATTTCCTTTCCCTTCGCCTTCTCTTCTCCATGGTTACCTCCATTCCCCATGACCTTGCTCAAATCAAGAGATCCATTCTCCTCCTCTGTTATGTCGTCGAAGAATGCCGCTTTGCCCCATCATGTGTCTTCTCATTTCCAAGATAATCCATCAAGTCAAAGCTCGTCAAAACCCCATCTGTGTTGAATTTTGTTAAAGAACTGGCACATGGAGCTCACGAACTTCACGTTCTCTAAGGACCTCCTCGATGGTCCTTGGAGTCATTTGAGCCCACCCGCATGTCTGTGGTGCTTCTGAGCACCCTTGTGGTTATTTTGTAGCACCGAGGATCGCGAAGTACACAACAACGCCTAATCAAAGTTCGGAAGAACATGTGGTCTTTCATGTTCTTCTAATCTACCCTCCAGCCTTCCGATGGCACCCACTCTCCAGATCCATCAGTAGCCATTGGATGTGATGCAACTCGACCATCAGATCCTTCACTGGGATCTAATCTCAAGCATCTGACGTGAACCAGTATTGGTCGTCTGATAGGTGACGCGTGTCAAGTAAAGAACGATGCGTTGTTGGATCACGCCCATGAGGGTAATTTTGCCATACACATATACCCCCCGGCTTTTGTATTTTGTAATTAGTCTGTAAACTTTTATCTGTAGCATAAATATTTTAATTATTTTGCATTTCACCCCATGTACTTAATATTTGTACTTAGGTCCAATCCATGTCACCTCACGTGCCAATACACGTGAGGGGACTGGGTATTTTGCACTTTGGCCCTCGGATATTTTGTATTTTATTTTAGTCTATATTTTTGAAATAGTAGTAATATTTTCTGGAAATTTTGTTCTGGGCCCCAAACTTTGTATTAATTGAAAAAATATCCCTAAAGGTATATATTATAGGAAATATTGGGGAATTTTGCATATTTAGCACTGTACTTCTTTAGAATGTTCGGAAACAATACTAGAACATTATATATTTATATAAATACCCCTACCAGACTACATTTTCTTTTTGATGATTTTATTAGGATAAATACCTTATATCATATTCTATAACATATATTTTTATTAATGCATGTTATCCTACATTTCTATTTATTAAAAATAAAAAAACAAAGCTATTTTTCCCTATCCATCTTAGGAAAAATACAAAAAATATAGAAATGTTTTGAAAAATTCCAAAAAATTATATTTTGTTTATTAATTTTGCATCCACAAAACAAGAGTACCTAAAAATAGAAAAATAAAACACCAAAAATTTAAAAGCTCCAAAATCCTTTTAAAATTATAAAAAATATTAAAAATCCAAAATATTTGTTTCTATTTATAAATTTTATGTATTATATTTTTTATATATTAAAAGTAGTTTTGGAAAATTTTGAGGCTTTTAGTTATTTTTAAATTCCAAAATAGTTTGGCCTATTTATTTTGGTCACTATTTTGACTTTTCAATTCAACTAAAAATCCAAAATAGAAAAACATAAGAAAATACATAAAACATAGAAAAACATAAAAAGTACAAAAATATTTCATTTTATGATCTTTGAGTATTTATAGCTATACTATAAATATAAAAGCTTTATATATAGGTATATTTACTTATATTATTATTTGTAATTATTATAAAATAAAAATCAGAAAATTAAAAAAGAAAATAAAAAGTATAAAATTAAAAACAAAAAATAAAAAATAATAAAACAATTAATTAAAAGCATATAAAAATTAAAAACCGTCAAAAACTCCCCAAAACATTCATGTCTTTTTTGCCAAGTTTTGTTGTCTATCCCCAGTTCTCCCTATGTTCATCAATCTACCACATTTGTCGTTATGCACATTCTATTGTAGGGTTATAATTAATTTTGGTTCACACTTGCTTGCATTGCTTTATCTTTACATTGTTTGGGTTCATTGTTGTCTTAATTGACTTTCATGAGCGGTCATCTCAACGACAATATATCTTTACCCTCCGTGAGGATATTATTTTAGATCATTGTAGAAATTGATTAAATATACGCTAAAACTATCGTTCCAACCCAAGTCGAAGCAAATCTGAATAATTTCTGGTGCGAGGAGTAGATAGTTTGTAGTGTTCATCCTGAATCAAGTAGAAATGATATTGCCTTATCTAATGTTGTATATCTCAGGAGTGGTAGAATACTCCAACCATCTGTGATAGCAGAGGGAAAGAACAAAGCATCTATGGCAAATCTTTAACTAATCTAACTGATGGGGCCGGGAATTTTTTTAGAGAAGCACTATATATCAAAATACAACAAATGAAGAAAATACAAAAATACAAAAGAGAGCAGCAATCCCAGTGAAGTCGTGCATGCCATGGAGATGCCCGCACCAGCCATAGAACCAAAGCCAGTCGTTGGAGCCAGACCTGTCATTCTTGGTCCACAAAAGTTAGATTATTGTATTCCTTTTTGCCATCTACCTTTACAGAAAGATGTGGACATAAATTTGAATGAAAATATTTTTGACACTATACATATACCTTTTCCTTCAGCAATTAAACCAAAAACAATAAAAATTAAAAATGATTTGTCTGATCTTGAAATAGTCTAAATTCTACAAAACTTGATTCTTGAGATGCCATTGTTGAAATCAATGGAGTACATGCCTGCAATGAAATGGGACTTAAAGAAGCAAGTACAATGAAACATCAACCCTACAAGAACAGACACAGAAAATCTGATAAGCATATCCTTACCATGCCTACAGTTAATGCCATCAGCACTCTCCAACACAAAAAGAAAGACAAGGGAGCACCACTCATCATATGCACTATCTTCAACCAGAAGTTCGAGCGCACCATGCTCGATAGCGGGTATTCCATCAACCTTTTACCTGCATCACCACTCATAGAATTTGGGTTAGGATTGTTCAATCCAACCAAGATGATTATACAATTCGTGGATCGATCCATTAAGCAGCATAGGGGCATTTTGGAGGATGCGATCATCAGTGCAATTTCCTGTTGATTTCATTGTCCTAGACATGGACACCTTCGCACCTCTGTTCCACACCCCGATCATCTTTAGACAACCGTTTCTTCGAATTGCCGAGGTAGTAGTTGACTATGGCACTAGAGAGATTAAATTCCACTCCATTACTTACAAGATTCAGATAGAGACCATGCTTGAGCCCAAGCCAATATAGGATGTGTTTGAAATGAGAGTGCTTGAATCTCAATATTTTGAAGACTATGATTTTCTAGCAGAGATCGGAGATACAGATCTATTTTTAGATGACACAGAAACCCTGGACTTCCTCTCCTCAGAGGAAGGACGAGAAAGTACAGTGTAATTAACCGAGGTCTTTGAAGATGAGATTTTCTCTCATGTGTTAGTAGAAGAATTTGAATCATCCCTCATATATAATCAGGAAGATTTCCTTGTAGATTTGTGTATTGTACCAAGTAATGAAGCTGAATTGCCAGAGGTGGACAAACAATAGTTGAAAGAGCTTACACCTACAGTTGTCACTGAAGTGACAACTGAAGTCGCTCCCACACCACCAGAGCTCAAACCTTTACCCTTCAATATGAAGTATGCCTTCCTTGCTAGATAAATGAACATATATCAAGTCATTATCAATGCTCATTTGATCTAAGATCAAGAATCTCATCTGATGGAGGTTCTTGAATGAAACTGCAAGGCGATAGGCTAGAATATATCACATCTCCATGGGATCAATCCATCATTATGATAGCATCATATCTACCTTGAAGAAGACATCTAGCCTTCCCATGAATTCCGACACCGATTGAATCCAAACATTTGGGAGGTTGTGACGAAGGAAATTAAAAAATGGTGTGATGCATAATTCATACATCCCATCTCTGACTTCAAGTGGGTGAGTTCCCTACACGTAGTGCCTAAGAAGTCTGGAATCACCATTGTTACTAAGAAAAAGGAGAGGAGATTTCGATCGGAGTACCAACATCCTGGTGAGTATGTATGGATTACATATGTTTCAACCTCTCCACCAAGAAGGAGCATTTTCCATTGCCCTTCATTGACAAGATTCTTGAGAGACTAGTTGTGAAGGAATACTTCTGCTCCTTGGACGGGTACTTCAGATATAACCAAGTGGAAATCGCACTTGAATATCAAGAGAATACCCCGTTCACCTGCCCTTTTAGGATGTACGCCTTCTGACAAACGTCGTTCGGGCTGTGTAATGCCCCCCTACATTTCAAAGATGTATGTTGGTCGTATTTGCAAACATGGTGGGTAGTTTTCTTAAGATTTTCATGGATGATTCTCGATTTACAGGGATTTATTTTATCAATATCTAGATTTATCTGGATTGAGTTTTGAGGAGGTGTTGTGAAATGAACCTCATGCTCTCATGGGAGAAGAGCAATTTTATAATGACTGAAGGAATCACGATGTGTCACATTGTATCTAAATGTGGCATGGAAGTGGAACCAACCAAGGTGGAAGTAATTTCTAAAATTGAGCTACCAAACAATTTGAAACATATCCGGTCATTTTTGGGGCACGTTGGTTTCTACCGACGATTCATCAAAGACTTCAGCAAGCTTTCCCGACCATTGATAGAATTTCTAGAAAAGGTGCTGATTTTGTTTTGGATGATCGAGTTCTCCAAGCCTTTAATTAGTTGAAAGATTGATCACACATGCTCTTGTCCTGTAGCCACCAGATTGGTCTCTAGCCTTTTGAGATAATGACAGACACTTTCGATTTCACAATTGGTGTTGTATTAGGACAAAGATTAGAGCGTAATCCATTTTCAGTTCATTACTCTAGTCAAACACTGGATGAAGCCTAGAAAATGGCACAATTGTTGAGAAGGAGCTACTAACTGTAGTGTTTGCCCTAGAGAAATTCAGATCACATCTCCTCGGATCAAGGTTAATTATTTACACTGACCACTCTGCCATTAAGTACCTTCAGAGCAAGAAATACACCAAGCCTCATCTCATTCATTGGTTTCTTCTACTCCAATAATTTAACTTGGTATTTTGTAACAAATTGGACGTCAAAAACGTGGTGGCATACCATCTTTTCGGAATCGTCAATGCAAAACCTCCTAAGAAAAATTCAATTCCAATCACAAAAAATTTACGGATGATGTAGTCTTTGTTTATATCTTATCTCTCCTGGTAGATAGACATTCTAAATTATCTCATCTCCGAGAAGATTACGCCAGACTAGCCTAAGATCAAACGAGACAAGTTCTTGGTAGACACCTATTTCTACCAATGTGAAGGACCGCATTTATTCCGAGAGGGCGTAGACGACATTTGGAGAAGGTGTATACCTCAGGAGGAGATTACGGGTGTCCTAGTCCACTATCATAAGTTCAAAGCCAGTAGAAACCCTTCTGGAAAGATAACGACGTCGAAAGTGCTTCAATGTGGCCTTTGGCAGCCAACTGCATGCAAGGATGCGTATGATTATGTAACTAAGTGCACTAACTATCGAAGAATAGCCAGGAACATCAGCATGCACGATACAATGCCTCTGAAGTACATTCAGATATCCGACATCTTGACGTCTAAGGCATTGCCTTCATGGGGCCATTCCCTAACAACTAGGGATTTGAGTACATCTTGCTCGTCTTTGATTACGTCAGTAGATGGGTGGAGGCAATCCCTCTGGAGCCGCAGACAGTCACAAAATCTATCAATTCTTGAAGTAACATCATCTCACAGTTCGGAATCCTTAAAATTCTCATTTCTGATGGGGGGGAGCCATTTTATCAACAAGGAGGTCAACAAATTGACTAAAGAATATTGCATTAAACATCGTGTTGCTATGTCGTACCACCCACATTCAAATAGCTTGTATGAATATTCTAACAGGGAGATTAAGACAATACTGTAGAAGCTTGTACATAGGATGAGCATTGGTTGGGCCAGCCTGGCCCAACCTAAAAAGCCCGGCCCAACCCAAGCCCAAACGAACATTAGGTCGGGCATGGGCCCAATTTTTAGGCCCAATTTTTTTTGGGATGGGCTCGAGCTTGGCTCGGCCCATGGGCCCAGCTCGAAGAGGGCCCGAACCCTTCTCGTATACTACGTGCCTGGAAACTCTCACTTGTTGAATGCACACTCTGTTCATGTATCTTGTCTTCCTACAATGTTTATAAATCAAGAAAGTTAGGTATGGGACATATGAGTTGATGATCATTGTATTTTATTTCGGAATTAATTTCCCTTAATTAGTTTAAGGTTTAGATTCCGTTGGTTATTCTTGAATTTCTTAGTGTTTATTTTTTTCCATCAGAATATTTTCTATTATTGAACCTTTACCCAATATGGGTATTAGGCCCATTTTGTTAAACATATAGTGCCTAGTGCACTTGTTGTTGTTAAATGTATAAGTTTGGTTCACTCTTTCAATGTAATGAGAGATGTTTATGGTATCTAACATTAAGTGCACTTGTGTAAAATGAGAAATCATCTATGGTAGAATTGAGTTTTAGTTGTTTCACAGGTATCATGGCATATGTTTTAAACAATTTTAGCTCGTCTAACTTGAATTGAGATTGACTTTAAACAAAAACTCAAAGTTAATAATCTATAACGGGTGGAGATGGGTCGACCCCACCCAAGACCGACCCATAAGAATTGGGTCGGGCCTGGGCTTGGGTCGAATCAATTTTTTTGCGGGCCTAGGCCCGACCCAAGGCCCGAATTTTTTGAATGGACTTGGTCCTGGGCCCTTCAGGGCCCGTCCCAGCTCGACCCATGCTTATCCCTACTTGGATGTCCAGATCGCAAGAACTGGTCTCATATACTAGACTCGATTCTTTGGGTTTATCGCACGACATACACGTCTCCACTCGGCATGTCACCCTACAACCTTGTTTTGTGGCAAGCCTTGCCATCTGCCTATGGAACTAATTCAAAAATCCTTGTGGGAATTAAACATGTGCAACCTTGATTCCGAGTAAGGAGGAAAGAACAAAAAATTTGATCTAAATCGATTGCTTGAGTTCCGAGACTACGCATATGATAATATCTTAAGGTACAAAGAGGGAGTCAAGAAATGGCATGACAAACACATTTGCTTTTGAACATGGACAGGAGTTGTTATTTGATGCGAAGTTGAAGATTTTTCTAGGCAAATTGATGAGCAAGTGGTTTGGTCCATTTATTGTAAAGACCGTACGCGACAACGAAATTCTACTGATATCAGAGTTGTTACCTGATGCACAACCCTTTGTATTCAAGGGACAGTTGCTGAAGCCATATCTCAAGCATGACACATTCATGTCCGTTGTTGATTCGATAGAAGTTGTATTTCAAGATGATTTCACAGAGAAAGAATGATCATACACAAAAAGATGAAAAATCACAAAAAGATTTTGTTTTCTTACTTATGTTTTCATTTTTCTATTTCTTCCTAAAAGTTGTTCATCCCTTTCATCACCGCTATACTTAGGACATACTTTGTCCTAAGTATGAGAGGATGGCCACCCCGAGTTGTTCATTTCTTGATCCCCCACATGTGCCCTCAACTCTTGATATTCTATCTATACTTAAGGATACTTTACCCTAAGTATAGGGGGGACGAGTCGAGCCAATGAGTTCGTATATTCCTACACTTGACCCTCCCTGCCATGTATATGACCTGTTATACTTATGATTATTTCATCCTAAGTACGTGGAGGACAATCAACTTTCTATCGTTCATTCTTTAGTCATTTTAGTATAAATTTTCTATACTTACTACGAGTTATGTCTTCTTTTTTTCTCTGTGATCTATGTGGATATAGCTCAAGCTAAGTATAGGGGGCGTATATACGTGGTATATACTTTATCCATAACTCGTAGTTTCATATTTTCAATAATATGACTAATTAGTAAAACATACAATCCTTCTTTGAAAATACTTGTATTAAATAGATAAAAAAATGTTTTGTAAAATATTTAAAAATGGTTGGAAAATTGCTTTGAAAAATCTTTTAAAAATTGTTTGGAAAATATTTTGTAAAATATTTTCAAGCCTTTTATAAAAATATATTGTTTGTAAAAACTTCTTTTATTTATTTGGATAAAATATTTTTAAAATCTATTTGCAAATAATTAGAAACTTAATTGAAATTGTTTGAAAAATCTACACTGTTTGGAAAATACTTGCAAAGCTTGTAAATGTTTGTTAAAATTATTTGCAAAAAAGTTTTTAAATTGTTTGCAAAAATGTTTTCAAAAATGTTTTGATAATCCTGCGTAAATAACTTGTAAAATACCCTTGTAAATATAGATTCACTCTTGTGTAAGTAGCAATACATTTTCCTTTTCCAAAAATCTTAAAAATTTGCAAAATAAAAACTCCTAAAAAACATTTGCAAAAATCTTTTCAAAAATCTACATAAAAATGTGCAAAAATTTTTCGAAAATCCATAAAAAGATCAAAACCAGAAAATTGCATCAAAAATATTTTCCTTGCATTGTACATAGAATTACTTTTTTCGGATTGATGTTGATAATAGAACTAATATAAATAAAATCCGAAGATAGAAGATTGGTTGGACCTTAATCCACTTAATCATAGGAACCTTAAGGGAGATGGAATTGAGACACTTCAAATCTATTAGACTTAATTCTTAGAGACCACAAGACTTGGTTCAGTGTCATCTGAACTGCCTAAGTAGAATATTTCGGAACACACACATAACTCTTGTCGACAGTGACCTAACTTGCACACATGCACTTTATACCTTGCTCAACTCAGTTGAAGTGGTAATGGGCTGGATTTGCTGGCATGAGACACATGCCAGGGGAAACATTGGAAGTGACATACCTCTTGCCAGTGCACCCCAACCCGATCCAGTAGCCATGAGTTCTAATAACAGGAATGTTGTGGGTTGCAATAATACTTCAAAAGAAGGATAGTCTACTGGCTCAAGAGGAACAAGTCCTTAAAGTCCTTAGGTAAATGCTGCTATACATAACATTTAAAAAATGGAAAATAAAATACTCTAAATAATAATAATAAATAGATGGGAAGAAGTCAAAGAAAAATCAATTCCCATCAGAACATTTATATAGTCAATAAGCAAGTGTGTGCTTCAAAGTCAAATAAATGTGAACCTACAATCAGGCGACTTGTCTACACTGGTCAAGCATCCTTGGATAGGTAGCTACACTGGCTACTGTCCATTCTCTTCTCCATCTCATCTTCTTGAGGTGGTTGTACTTGATCTTAGAAGGGAATACATTGCTTCTTGAGGAAATAATTATTTGATTGGGGAATTATGGTCACCATATTGGAGAAGACTGATATGTACCGCCTCAGCGAGAGGAGCGACATATCACTGACTCTGTACAAGGTAGACTCATAGTCATAAGGAACTACACATCGACTTGTTCTGACCTGGCTTTTGAGGAGACTTGGGCAGATTCTTGTGGGTCTTAGAGGTTGTTGTGTTTCAAATCCATTTCCCTATTTATACTATATTTAAATCAAAAATAAAATAATAAAGAAAAGAAAAGAAAAAGAAATTAAATACCAGAGGTATTGAGTGAGCCTAAACCCCGAGAACTAGATATCATGATGACTTGATCGATAAGGAATAAAGTAGGAGGAGATAAGGGCCAAAAATACAATAAAAATTCCAATTTATTTTGCCAAGTAATTGAGTTTTGGGACCTATTATATTATTTATCATTTATACATCAAATCAATAAACTTTCAACATGAAAGTTGTAGATAAAAAAAACATAGAAAAATATAAAATTTATTTCATACAAAAACAATGCATATTGTGCTTTCTATACTCAGAATAAAAAACCAAAACCCCAACTTCCAGACATGTATCTCCTCCATATGAACTCAAAATTTATGAACATCACCTTTAATTGTATATAACTTTTTATTAGTTATTTAATGAATGTGGTTTCATTTAATTTAGAGTTAAGATGCAAAAGTTGGATTTTTGAACCCCTATTGTACAATGTATCTAAATAAAATATTCATTTTATTCATCCTTTATATTCTTTAAGTATTTTTTATTTTTTATAATTTGTAAATATTATTTATAACATATGCACATAATTAGAATAAAAAACCATCAAAAAATACATTAACATAAGAGATTATTACTCGACAGACCCTATAAACTTTGCCAATTACCCACACAACCTTTAAAACAACCTAATTCCCCGCTCGACCCCGTAAACTTGCCAACTCTTACCCCATGGATCGTCCGGGTAATCTGTTCGAAGCCCGTGGGGGTTCTTGGAGTAATTTACATGGTCGATGGAATAATTATGTTGTGCAAAAAGCCGTAGAAGTAATTTAAAACATTTATAGGGTATGTCGGGTAAAAATCCCTTAAAACAAATTAGTATACATAAATACATAGATGAATACACTATACATATACCTATATAATTAATACATGTAATTACTTAAGTACACAAATAAACTCATAAAAACACCGTAAAGATATATTTATGTATATTTAAATAAGTTATAAATATACAAATTATGTGTATAAAATAATAAAATATAAAATAGTAATAATAAAATACACACTACATAGGTAGATATACCTGTAAATATACATGTAAACAGTAAAATCCAAAAAATAAACAGTTAAAAATAAATAACAATCAGATTAAAATACTACATAAAATAATAAAAACTTTCATGTTTTACTAAAAAATAATAAAATCATTTAATATTACTTTTTGAATTATTACCCTTTTTATTTTTGATTTTGTCATCTTTTGGTCGATGTGGCCCAATCAAGAGCCATGGCAGGTTGACCCAGTTAACTCCCTAGTCTCCTTGATTCTGCAGTTGTCAGAGTGTTTGACCCGACTTTATTGATTTCCCCCACTTCTTCTTTTATTATTTTGCCTTGATTACTTCTTGATTTTTGGCCCTCGATTAATGGACTACCACATCTACCTCTTATCTCGATCCGAGGGTCGCTAAATCGAGCATTCTGCCCAAGCCAACGATCACCATGTATATAGTTTCACCTCCGCCATCATCCACTTTTTGATACCTCTTCAACCCTCAAAACCCAATCTGTAACCATGCTTGAGACTCCAAGTGACAGTGGGAGCTTCACCACGGGTCCAACGTGAAGGAGAGGAGCTGAATCGAGGTAGATCCATGTACTATCGGAACTCCGCCGCATCACTTCAACTCCCAGCTACCCCAGGCAGGTGAGATTTTCTTTTCATGCATTTTTTGATTCTTAGGCTTAACATTAAAATAGATTGGGTTCTATTTCTTGTTAATTTCATCTCATTTTTCCTAAAACTCAAAATTGTAGTTCTCCGGAGCTCAACTGAGCTCCGATAAACCTCTCCGTTGTGTTTCAACTGTGCTCCGCCCCCTTTTTCACCCCCATTTCATTCTCTGTCTCTTCAGTTATGCCTTGTACACCATTATTCCCCTTGATACTTCATGGATCATGATATCAGAGCCTCTACATCTGCCACTCATCGGAGGCTCTCTGTCCAACCCATACTCTGTTCATTTCACCCCAAATATGACCCTCGGACCTTGTATTTTCTGTGTGTGGATTAATCCTGCATGTTGAGGTGGTGAAAGGCCCAAAATGGGACGAGTTTTACCCAAGTCGAAGCTTATGTACCCTGTATTCTTCCACGGCCTCGAAGCTCACTCTGGCGACTCGCGGTCACATCTGAAACCTCCAGGAGTCGGTCGATATTGCCTGGAGTCTTTTCCACCTTGCCATGAAGCCCCCGACTGCCAGAGCTGCACAAGGGAGCGGATTTGAAGCTCGCCTGCTTGAGCGTTCTTCCGTGTTCTTCCTCCCTTGATCTTCACCGTTGGATCGACAAGGAACTCTAGTTGGAGCAGCAGTCGTCGGATGTTTCGCCTCCAAGCCACACGATCAACAACTGAGATCTAATCTCGATCACTCAAGGCGAACCGTCATCAAGCGACCGGAGGACGACACATGGATAAGTGGATGATAGGCGTTGTTGGATCACTCTAAGGGGGTAACTTTTCCATATACGCCCCCATTTTTTTAATTCTTTTTAGTATTTAAATTTCATCTATAACATAAAATATTTTAGATATTTTGCATTTAGACCCATGTACTTTTAATATTTGCACTTAGGTCCAATCCATGTCACCTTACGTGCTAGTGCATGTGAGGGATCTAGGTATTTTACACTTGGACCCTCGAAATTTATGTATTTTTTAGTCCACATTTTGGAATATAGTGTAATATTTTCTCGAAATTTTGCATCTGCCCTCCTTAACTTTGTATTATTTATAGAAATACCTCTTTGGGTATATGCTATTGGAAATATTTGGAAAATTTACAATTTTGACCCTAAACTTCTCTATGATGTTCAAAATAGTACTTGGACTTTATATATTTACAAAAATTCCGTTGCTAGGCAGCATTTTATTTTTGTAGATTTTTTGTTACAATAACTCTTATGCCCTAAAAGTTAGTAGAAAATTAAGATAAATACCCTATATATTATTCTATCACATATATTTTTATTAAGGTATTTCATCCTTATTTTTATTTATTAAAAAATAGAGCTATTTTTCCTATCTAAATTGGAAAAATACAAAAAATATAAAAATATTCTAAAAATTCCAAAAAAAATTATATTTGACTTATTATTATATTTTGCACTTACATACCAAAAATCCCTAAAAATAACAAAAAGTAATAAAAATTCAAAAGCTCCAAATTCCTTATAAAAATAAAAAATATTCTAGAAAAACCCAAAAATGTTTCTTTCTACCTATATTAAAAATTTTGAGGCCTTTAGCTATTTTTAAAATCCAAAACTAATCGAACCTATTTATTGCACAATATTTTTCATTATTTATTCATTTTAAAATAAAAAATCACAAAAATTAAAAGAAAAATAACAAAAAAGGATATATATATATATATAAATGATAAAAATACTTCATTTGGTGTATTTTGAGTATTTAAAGGTATTTATATATATATATATACTAGCCTATATTGTGTATTTTATACCTTTATTTACTTATATTACTAGTATTATTATTAGAATTAGTCAAAATCCCAAAAATATTCTTTACATTTCAAAAATAAAAAGGATAGTACCTTAGGGTATTTTCCTGATTTTGATTTCATTTTATATTTTTATTATCTATATTATATACCTACATTACATATACTTATTTTATACTAATTACAAAGAAAAAGGAAACTAAAAATAAAAAAATAAAAAATATTTATAAAAAGTATAAACCTGAAATCTATAAAAAAATATATAAAAAAACTAAAATTGAAATAAACCCTCAAAAATTCAAAATCCTAAAAAAGTCCAGAACACTTGTTATCTTTTTAGCCAATTTTTGTTATTTGTCCCCCATTCTCCCTGTGTTTGACACCCTACCATACTTGTCACGTCAGCGACTGTGGTCTACCTTGTGTGACCACATGACTCTCTCCTCTACATCTAGTGGCTTTCTTAGGACCTTAATCACATTTGAAATAATGTACATCCAAGTGTATACAAAACAAGATCAAATTCAAAAGAATCGGAGTTCATATGTAAAACTTGGGTTTTAGAGCCTTTGTATATTATATATATTGACCAATTCGACCCTACTATTTTATATATAAAATATCTCTATTTGATATATTTCTCTTTCATTTATATTCTTTGATTTATGTTTTAATAGAAATTTGTAAAAATCAAATAAAAATTGAAGCAAAAATCAAAGAAAATCACCCTAAGTCTATATATAGAGTATATATAAGTCCCCCTTATTTTTTTTCTTTATTTTTTGTAATTATCGAAAATAGAAAAAATATTAAGTCATAAATATTTTATTTGATCTTCTTTTGATTTTTTAATCTTACTTAAAATTACAAAATATGTAAAATACAAAAATACATGTATCTTATATCAATAGAGTACCACCAAAAATATGTTTTGTACATATGATTTCTTTTCATTTTAAGAAAGTTATAGATCTCATCAAGAGGAAAAACTTTCATGAAAACCACTTTTTGATTTGATCTTGTTTGCTATTTTTATTGATTTTTCTTCATATTAATTTCTGAATTATCTGGGAGCGACATGTGGTAGCTCCTGGAGCTGCCATGTGTAACCCCTTTTTATTTTATCTTATTTAATATTCATTATTTTTATCTTTATTGCTTTTAGCTGCCGCATGGTCTCTCCTCAACGTGCCATGTGGCCCCCTTCATCTTCTCCCTTCAGCCCTTCCCAACAATACACCCCAAGTGCCCTGCCGCCTTCTATGACAACGCTCTTCTGTACTACCATCCCCGATTCCTTCACCACACTCTACTATCTACGCCCGCCTCACCTTCCTCGCGGCCCAGCTCCACCTCCTAAGACCTCTTCCTCCCACCTATCTCGATTGAAGAACAACTTCCTCGCCAATCGCCTCCATGATCACCACCTCTTGCCTCTTTCGTTGACCCCAACTGCCACCGCACCTTTCGCCCTTTGCCAACCGCCCATAAAGGGTCATCAACTCCATCAGAATCGAGCATCCACCGTTCTTTGGATAGATATCTAACCCCTCATCATGTCTTTGGTGACAGCACAAACCTGACGAGTTGAGCGGCGGCGAGCATAGTGAGCGACCACTTTTCTATTTGATTCTTGAAGTGTTGCAACCTGACCCCTCCCAACCACCTATAAACCATATACTACATATTTGCACACAATTATTTCTCCAAATTTCGATAGAGTTTCTATTACATGTCCACATCACCACATTCTTGCTTATTCTCACCTCCCACCTCCAACATCAACCAATGGCATCAAGCAACGCTACCAAAGACATCAAGCACCTCAGCTCAACACAATTGCACATGCACTTTGACCCCTTTGATGAATCCCCATTCCATCACCTTTATTCCATTATTTTGGCCTTAAAAACCCTAGCTAATGCATGTAAATACTGTTAATTTGCACAAATTAACATTCATTCTTTATTGTATAAATACTGCACAAAATACCATTTTAATGACAAAATCATATAATAAATAAAAGGAAAGAAAAAGAATAAAATGCCAAAGGTATTTTATGAAACAAAACCCCGAGACCAAGTCAATGACTGAATTGGTCGAAAGGAATAAAGTAGGGGGAGAAAAGGGCCAAGGATATAATAAAAACCCAATTCTTTTATTTTTCAATAAAGTATTTTGGGGCCTATTTTATTCCCTATTATTTATTCATCAAATAAAGAAGCTTTTTATGTGAATGTTGTAGATAATAATATAACTAAAAATACAAATTATTTCATGTAAAAATAATATACAGTGTACTTTTTATACTCAAAATAAAATTCCAAAACTAAAACTTCACATATTTAAATCTCCCAAATAAAAATTCAAAATGTATCAAAATCACTTTAATTGTATATAAATTTTCATGAGCTATTTAATGAAGGTGGTTTCATAATTATTGGAGTTAAGGTGTGAAGTTAGGTTTTGGACCCTCATTGTACAATATACCTAAATAAAATATTCATTTTATATATTCTTTACAATTTTATATTTTTATAATTTTGTAAGTATTATCTATAAGTCATATACATATTAAAACCAAAATAAAACCACCAAAAAACATTAAAATAAAACAAGTATATAAAATACATAGGTACAATACCTATACTTATCAATGTAAATAAATAAAAGTGAATCTTATTCTTTCATTCTTCGTTCTTCTATATTTTTATACAGTTGTATATATTATTTATAATCCATTAAAAAGACAAAATAAAACCCAATAAAATATTTTAAAATAAATAATACAGCTAAACACATAGATAAAATACCTATATTTATAACTACATAATATATACTTATTAATTTAAATATACAAATAACTCATAAAAATATAACAAAAATATACTTATGTACACAAAAATAATTTATGAATATATAAAATAAGATAATAAAATAAAAATATAAAAATATAAAATAAAAATAAAATGAACAAAACATTGATGCATATACCTATAAATACACACCATAAATATATTGTAATAAATAACACCAAAAAATAAAAACATATTTAAATACTAAATAAAATAATAAACATTTTTTATTGTATAAAAAATAAATAAAACAATCCACTATTTTTAAAACATTTATTTTGAATGGATAATTTGTTTTGTCGTGACTTTGGATGACGTGGCCCAATCACAATCCTTCGTTCGTTGACTCCTAGTCAACTACCTCCCTTGAGATCCTGACTTGACAGAATTGTCAAGTCCCTGATTTTGTGCCAGTTTTACTGGGCTTCCAATCCATCTTTTTCTTGCACTCTTTCACGTAAAAGTCAAGCTAGATCTTCCATGATTCAAGTCGGGCCTCCAAATCTCTTGTACATAGCATTGATTCCTCTTAATAAGCCGGTCAATAAGGGTGCTCTACTTGTCCTCAAATAAACACCTCCGACCTCATCTCATTCTTTGGTCACCTTTTCGAGTCCTAAAGCCCCTAAATCTTGGTGTAGAGTGTATCCTGGTTACAGAGGGAGATCCTTGAGGTTTGGAGCAGCTCGTGGAGGAGGAGGTGTACCGATATTAGTCGTCACTGGCTGCCCTACTCCCTGCTTCGCTGGCAGGTATAAGAGCTGCCTTTCTTGCCTTCTTTAGATAGTATTTAATTCATGCTTTTTAATTACGTAATTAACTTAGTGATATATCCATAGTTTTAGTGTAATCTCTATACCCGTAGTTTGTCGGAGCTTAGCTCCGACGAACCCCTACAATGTGAATCGATCGGTTTTAGTGCATCCTTTACACCCTAATCTCTGTTCATGTCACTTCTCCATCGTGTTTCACCACCCACTCACTCAGATCAACCCCAGATCTGGACTATCGGGGTCCATTCTTTCACCTTGCAGGAGTAGCCGTCGCTCGCTTTCATTAAGCTCCATCTGCCTCCTAATGGGATGTGATACTTTGCCATCATCCCTAAAGAGTTCATGTGTAGGTTGAACATCAAAGAACAAGATGGAGGGCATTTTGCTGCTTGCCGGAGGCACCTGGAGCAGTCCCGCTTCTCCGACCTCCCATCGAAGCTCCCGCCATCACCGCACCTTTTGGAGCCCTCCAATAGATAGAGCACCGGCCCAGGAGTCTGTAGCACTCTTTGGATCACCACCTAGTGGTCAGAGCTGGTCAGAATCTCCAATCGAAGCTCGACCCAGGCGGTGTTCTTCCATGTTCATCGAGGGGAGTCCACCGCCATTGTATTAAGCCTCGATCCCAAATGCTCCAGCAACCTCAGATGCGTCTTGTCGTCAACAATTTGATCTGACTTGGGATTTATTTCCAAGCGTCCATCATGAAGCATCATTGATAAGCGAGGAGATGCCACGTGTTTAAGTGGATGAAATCCCGCCATTCGCCCCTACTCCTTGTGGGGGTAATTGCATGTCTCACCCTAGTACTTTTTTTGTATTTATTAGTTTAATAAATAAAATGTATAATGTACATAAAATGGATTTTTTTCTAATGACCCTCTGATGTCTATGGAGATTGCATGTGGGTCCCATCCATCTCAGCTTATGTGTAGTCCCATGTGAGCTAGGCAAATCACAAGGATGTCCTTACGCCTTTTTGTATTTATTTTTAATCTAATAAATTTGTATAAACATTGTATATTTATGTAAAGATTGCACATGACCCCATGATGTAAATTATATTTGTAATTGTTGCCTTTCTAATAAATGTATATTTGGTGCTTGAATTTCATCTATTAAAAATAGCACCATGCTCTAAAAAAATGCAAAATTATAGTTAAGCTCCTGCTTGAATGTAGTTTCATGCTGTATTTTTAGATTTTGCATTTAGGGCTTTTTCCTATTTACTAAAATTAACATGAGCACATTTTTACCCCTGTTTGTTTTATAAAATATCAAAAATAAAAAAAATGTTTTAAAAATTCCAAAAAAATTATATGTTGTCTATTTGATCATATTTTCACTCTAGACCAAAAACCCATAAACATAAAAAAGGAAAAGACTAAAAATCAAAAAGCTCAAAAATCCAATAAAAAATTCCAAAAAAAGCTCCAAAACATTTCTTTCTATTTTATAATTTTCTCTATACAATTATCTATATATAAAAGATGAATTGGATATTTTTGGATCTTATTTGTTATTTTTAATATTAAAAATCAATTTAAGCCTATTATTAATTCCCTTATTTTAATGTTTTTGATTTTAAAAATCCCTAAAAATTAGCACAAATTCCAGAAAAGTCAGAGAAATATTGCAAAATTACTTAAAACCTAAAAATATTTAATTATGTAATTTTTAGTAATTTTGGCTCTATTTATATCTATATCATCTCTTATGGCATATATAGCCTTATATATCTTATCCTCTATAAAAAAAGAAATATAAAAAATATCTAATATAAAAAAATACAAAAATATAAAATAAACAACAAAAGATGAAAGTTATAAAAACTAAAACAAAAAACAAAATTAGAAACCCACAAAAATATAGAATGAAGGACATGTTTGTACATAATACACTTTGATTAACATTAATCGTAGGCTATTGTTTTGCTCTCTATGGTTCGACCTCTGCATTCTTGCTTGCTATACCTTGTGTTTTGTAGAGAATACTAAATTTTGACCCTCATTTTGTGCTTTTCATCGTTTGATCTATTTGTGGGTTGATTGTTGATTGAAGTTGGAGTTTTGTCTGAGGTCACTTAGATGACTGTCAATCTGCCTTGTGGATTGACATGACTTTAACAAAATCCTCTTCTTCAAATGGTGTTGTTGCCGAGGAGCAGTGTGTGTATCCTATTTTGTCATTTATTTTGTACAGTCATTTCTTTTAATCTCATTTAGTCATAGCTTTCATTTCCAGATCTTAGTTTAGGTTCTAATTAGTTAGATTAGCTTAATATGTGACTGGTGTGGTTTGTAGGAGCTGAGCTCCGACGAGCTCCTCTGCACATGGTCCTATGTTCCCGATTTGTCAAATGACCCTCATATCCTTCCCCGGTCGTTTCCCTATGCCCCATACTCCTTCGCTCACCTAGATCGATACCCGATCTGGAGATCTGCTTCTCCACCTCCGCCCCTTGCCAAAGAAGCTCCGCCCGCACCATCTTTCGCTCTATTTCACCCTATAAGACCCCCAATACCCTTGGTTTTCATTACACACTCTTCCTGTAGTGCTAGAGCCCCAAAAGCCCCCAAGGGGGATCGATTTCCTGAAAAGGAAGCACCTGGATCTCTCCTTCTTCCTCGATGCAGTTCACTTGTGTCGGTGCTCTAGGTGCCCAGCTGAAACCATCGATCGACGCGGAGGACCGCCTGGAACGTGTAGAGAAGCCCGGCAATGACGGTGATGGTCGGAGGAGCCCGCTATTCAAGATCAAAACTCACCCCAGGCGAGTTCGTCTTCTGTTCTTCCTCGACCGTCAGCTGCTGTTAGATCAAGAATAAGTCCCCATTCAAAGTAGCCACCGCTGTATGTAGCGCGCCTCGACAGTCAGATCTCCATCTACGATCTAATCTCCACTATCCATCGGCAAAACATCATTGCGCGATGAGGACACGACACGTGTCAAGTGAAAGCCCATCAGTCATCCGATCGCGCACATATATTGGGGTAATTGTACATCTTCCCCTAGCATTTTTGGTAATTATGTATTAATCTCGTAAATAAAAGTTAGCGTGGAAAACAAAATGGAAATTTTGTAACGTGGCTCATGTACTTCTTTTATTTACACTTGGGTCCATTCCACATCACCTCATGTGTCGTCCCACGTGAGGTGGCGAAATTGCAGGGATACCCCTACTACTTTTTGTAATAGCGTTTATTCCAATAAAATTATATGCATGCTGTATATTTTTGTTAAAATTACTGGAAAGCCCTTCAACTTTAATGTATTTACATTCTGGTCCTTCCCTAGCAAAATCATGTATAATCCCACATGATGGGTTTTTTGCATAAAAACCCTGAAAATTTTTGTAATTGGTTGAAATTTCATTAAAATCGAATTAACGTTGTATGCTTTTGGCAAATTTGCATTCTAGTCCCTAACCTTTATTTGTATTACAAAAATGCCCCGGTCAAGATTCATATTTTTGTGTATTTTCCCTAGTTTTTATAAATAGTTACTTTGCTCCTAAAAATCCACAAAATAGGATTAAATGCTCCATGCCTTGTACTTTCATGCTCATATTTTATTTGGCATTTTTTGCATATTATCCAATTATTAAAAAGGAAATGGAGCTTATTTTTGTACTGTTTAACTTATAAAATACCAAACAATATAAAAACATATCTAAAACTATAAAAACTATATATAATATATTTTGACCTATAGTATTTATAGACCAAAAATCACTAAAAATGGAAAAACAAAAGGCTTAAAATCGAAAACCCCCAAAATCTTTTATAAAAATCTAAAAAATTATTTAAAAATCCAAAAATAGGTTTTTCTATTTTATAATATATATTTACATATTAAAATTGATTTGTATAATTTTGGGACTTATTTAATGTTTTTAAAATCCAATTCAATTTTGGCCTATATATTTATCCATTGTAGGATATTTTTGACTTTAAAAATACACAAAAATTAGCAAAAATTCCTGAAAAAATTAGAAAAATAAAAAAATCACAAAATAATGTATTTAATGTGTTTGTACTATTTTTAATTATATAGATAAGTATCTCTGTATACCTTATATTGTATATATATACATACATACACATATATATATATATATATATATATATATCTTGAGGTAAATGGGGCTGCTCCCTGGGAGCAGCCAACGGGCTGCTCCCACCCCCATTTTCCCCCAAAATTCTTTATTTTTTTGGAAAATAAAAATTTGTATATTCATAACTACATCCCTCTAACATTCTATTAAAATTTCGTCAGAAACAGAGACTCCTGCGGCCTCCATCCAAACATAGTCGATTTAAAAAATCTTGCGACCGTTAAAAAAATGACGTCTGGATGGATGGTTTAGGAGTCTTTGTTTCTGATGAAATTTTAATAGAATGTTAGAGGGATATAGTGATGAATATATAAATTTTTATTTTCCAAAAAAATTAAAAAATGAGGGAAAATAAGGGTGGGAGTAGCCTCGTAGGCTACTCCCAGGGAGCATACTCCTTTTCCCCATATATCTTTTATATTTAAATATAAAAGAAAATATAAAAACTGAAAATTAAAAATCAAAATAAAAAATATAAAACAAAAGAATAACAAAAAATATATAAAATTAATAACCCATAAAAAACATATGTATATACATGATGAATGACTTGATTGTACATAAATAACCATAGGCTACCTGTTTTGCTCTCTGTGTTCGACCTCTGCATGCTTAATCACTATGCATTTTATGGTAGAGAAAAAAAATAAATTTTAACCTCACTCATGCTATTCATTGCCTTTATTTATATTGTGGGTTAGTTGCTAACTAATTGGGAATCATTGGGTGGTCAACTCATTGACTGCGGTCTGCCTTATGAGACTGTACGACCCTCTTGTTTTTGCATGTTATCAGATGGCACCGTTGCCAGGGAGCAATGATTGTATAAGTCATTTTTGTATAGTCAGTTATTTGATTTTATTGATTCCTTGTTGTAAATATTCATTGATGTATTTTTATTCACTTGATTCTTTATTTATTGTTGTAAATCTTTATTGATATGTTGATTTAATTTAATTATTTGTGCTAATGATATATCTTTGTGACCTTGTTGCGAGGGCCCGCCACGCGAGGATGGCTTTCTAGAAGGCCGATGTAGCCAAGCTTGGAGGGGGCTGGTCTTCTCTCTATGACCAGCTGGAGAGGGTACTAGGGAAGCAAGGAGAAGAATTTAGCTTAGAAATTAGATTAAAAATTTATTTACGTAATTTTTGGTGAGAGAGAGAGAGCTAATTTTGGCATGTAATAATTAACTCGGACTCTACTATCCACAGCGAGTTCCAGTGCTCGGGGTCTATTCACCTGGGGGTCTCGTCGTAGTTTTCTGCATTTCTCGCCTTCTTTTATTTTGTTTTCTACTATTTTGAGCTCTCTGCCTTATTTTAATTTGTTTTGTGTGCATGGAGTCACTAGACATAGGTTGGTTGACTCAGTAAGTAGGTCCAAACCTTAATAAGAATGCATGTTCCTACAATCTCTTACGTATGGATCTAGTCAAATTAATAAATTTTATTTTTTTGAATTCAACCCGTACGCCGTGAGAGACATCATACAACACTAGCAGGACCTATTGTGGAGGGCACCGAGATGTCTCCAAGATCAGACTCTAGGGTTTGTCTTTAAATGTCTAACATTTGATTCTTCACGATTAATAGCAGCTACTGTTTAGGCTCATTTTGTCGATTGCACACCATCATGTTGATAGGTTTAAAAATTATGTTTTGCATACCGCATAGAGAGAGTTGGGAAGCACTACAAGTCCTCTAACTCAGCATGCATCATTAGATTCCATGGTGAGATTTCCATCTTTGAATCAACTTGCACAACTTTTTCGCGATCTCCCTCTGATTTTGAGCACATAGGACTTAAATGAAAATCTACAAAAATGTTAGGCGCTTGTATGAAAACAAAACCAAAAAAAAGTGAAAATCTAAAAATTAAAACTAGGGGACTGCTAAATAAACTTTGACCTTAATTAAAATCCGTAATGGACTACCATTGATTTGGGTTCATAAAGCCCTCATTATTTTCAGGTACCTTAGGAGGGGACCAAAACCCCTCCCATGAGCGAGGCATGACTCGCTAAGGATTAAAGCCTAAATCCTAGTATGTAACGCCTTGTGTATCACATGGATTTCCAAAGTACTGTCGCTTCTATCGTACATAACTAAGTAGGGCCTTGTCAGTGATGGTGTTCCCACCTTTTGTGGAACATCGACATGGTCTAAAGTACTAAGCTTAGGCCATGCCTTCACGGGGGTGTCTGTTTCATCGATTTGCATCCGAGTAGATTCTTGCACGCTTACGGGTGATTCCGTTCCGAGTGAGAACTGAAGTATTGGTTTCACCTATTGGCTTTCTCTCTCTATTTCTTTGGCTGAGTAGGGATCCAGGAAGGGTTACAAGGAACTCAAAAAGTGCAGATTAAAAGTTAAAAAGGAGGAGGATAAGTACGAGATACTCTTCTGCCAGTACTCTCTCTTATAGGGTTAGCATGCTAAGGACTTGTTACAAGATATGCTTGAAATAACACCTCAAAAACTGAAAAGATAATAAGTAGCCGAATCTTTACAACTTCACATGGTGTGTGAACCCAATTTTGGTTTGTGTTTATATGGATATAGATTAAGGATCAGAGATCAAGTCTCGCACACTTGCGCAAATTTTGTCATGTGTGTCCTCCTTTGACCCCTGCTCAATTTGATCCTTTCTGTTGTTTTACACTCCAATTTATTCCTCGTTGACCACCGTTTCTTTCTTCATGCATCGATCTCCCTCTTGCTTCACGAAGTCACTCTATGGATGGTTTAGTTGGGACCTCGTCGACACCTACATCGAATCCACGGACTCGGTGATGAATCTCGTATTCATTATACTAAAAGCTGCAAATTAAACCCCTGGCTAATCAACCTAATAAAAATTACCGTTAATTCTTTATTATTATCTTGTAATATATTGTGTATAATTAACCCTTAATTAATTGTATTTAATCACCATTAATTTCTTTGTAATTATTTTATCAGCACAAACCCACAAAAATCAAGTTGAACAATTGTCTATAATCACTAACCATTAAAAAGACTAAAAGATACAAAACATCTCAAAATCAAAAAGTCGGTATTTTTTTACCCCCTTAAAAATACCCCCAAAAATACTTTTTGTGCAAATGACCTCTCTTGACTTTTTGTCCAACATGAAACTTGTAGATCTCATTGAAACGAGAAACTTTTATGTTTTAACTTTTTCCTAATTTTACCTCTAACTATTTATTTTGTATTTTTATTTGTTTTTATATTTGTGAATTTTCTGGTTGGGCCATGTGGCGCTTTCTGGAGCCACCACGTAGCCCGCCTCTTCTTTCGCCACCCGATGCTATCCTGGTTCGTTAGATTGGCTCTTCTCCGCTCCCATCTCAACTGTCCATCTCCGCTCCATCGCCCACTGTCTGATCTAAGCCTCTGATCAAATCTTAACTGCCCCCTAGCGCCTTAACCTCAACCGCCCGATCATCATTCCATCCAACGCTCTCCCTCATCCCACGTCACCCCATCATTTCATCCGCCCGATCCCACTTGCATCCTACGGTCTAGAGCGCTCCATATCACCCATTCTCCCCATGCCGTTGGATCTCCTCCAGACTGCATCCTATCCACCATTAGCAGACGTCATGTCCAGCTCCGATCTCCGCCCTAGTGATAGTAGCTGGCGAGAGCTCCGTCGAGTGAGAACTAAGAGGCAGTCAGGTGAGATCCTCGGCCATCTCCGACCGAGTTGCTGCTCCATTAGCATCTGAGCTCGAGTCCCCTTTCGTTGGTTCCCTTGAGCGACAATCAACAGAGCCATAGGCTTCCTCCACTATGCATCACCCCCACGATCCTTACTCTCGCCGCTCGCCTTCTACCCCTCAGGACCTCCTCCACCTCCAACCTTGCCAAGGTTGGAGCTTAGCTCCTCTCCCTCACCCTCACCGTTAGAGCTCCTCTCCCTATCTTACATTCCTGTATTGTTTGGTTTGCTTGTAGGTTTAGCCCGCCACCCATTGTATAAGGATCGCCGGCCACAGCAACCTCCTCCGCCATCTCGCATTCGCCGTGCGTGGGGTCTGCCGCCTCGCCCTTCACGCTTCCACCGCGAGTGCCCCCGCCTCACAGCCATTTCACCGTGTACGGCAGCGGGACGGTGACAGGCTTCTCCGCCAACCATTACCTACAACTACCGTTGGATCAAGGTCCAACCCTTGATCCAATGGTTCACAGGCCGCCACGTCCGCACTCCCAGGCCCACCTCCACACCTCTAGGCTCGGTTGAGCCGAGCCAATCTCCCGCAACCATGTTAAGGCTCGGCTACCCGAGCCTGAGGTCCGGCTCCAGTCGTAGGCTCGCTCCACTCCAAGCCTCCAGTTCCCGCCACATCAGTTCGGGTAGTCTGAACCTCCGGTTTAGCACCCGAGCCTCAGCCTTGGGTCGTCCGAGCCTCCGTCTGCCTCTGAGCCTCCTAGAGCACGTGTTGTGCACGTGCGCTTGGTGAAAATTGCACTGAAGCCCCCTAACTTTCCAGATATTGCAGAAATACCCCCATTAGGGGTAAATTACATCCGTGCCCCGTCGACTTTGCGAAATTTCATATAAGTCCCTTTAGGGACCTGTTTGATAAAGAAAAACTTTATTTTAATTACATTTTAGTCACTGAAATTTCATTTCATCATATCTTTTTCATCCGAACTCCGATTTCTACGTACAATATGTCAATTTAAAGCTTATTTCATTCTTTATCATTTTGCATAGTTTGTGGGCAGATCTGAAACTCATTATTGATGATAATTATTTGATGAACCTCTTAATCTGTGCAAGCGGATCTTTGACATATTGGTGCTATTTTACATTGGAGAAATTAGTGTTCTCTTTTGCAGGAACTCGGTTGAGGACTTTACATTGAATAATTGAAGAATCTTCGATTTTATCCTTTTTAATGGTGTCTAATTGATGTTTTTGTTGCATTCGGATAAATCTGAATAGATAAAAAATAACCGCACGGATCGATGAATCGTCGAATGAAATTAAGTGTGGTTTTATGTTTGTTTAACCTGGGCAAGCCCTAGGGTCGACTCAAGGAGGAAAAGGAACAACTCGGGATCAAGCTAGAGTGATTATATTACGGTTTTCCAAGTGGTTTTTTATGCAATAAAAATGCAGATGCACCTATGCGGAAGAACTAGGTTATTAAGAATATCAACAACTTAGCTAAAATTAATTTGAATGTGAAATTAAACCAAATTGACCAAGTTATATTTTTCCTGTAAACCTAATCCAATGATGAATGCAAATGTATTTTTTTTTGAAATTTTTGGATTTAAAATGCACAAAGGAAAAGTGCAACCTTTTTTCAGGTTTTTATGTAATTTTTCGTGCAAATGATATGCAAAAATTATGAAAAATTTACTGGAGTTAAATAGGATGAAATAAAGTACGCTATTTTTTAAAAAAAATCTCACAGTTTGTGATTTTTTATGAATTTTTTACTGAAAACATGGCGATTGTGAGTCTTTAATTCCTAATTAATCCACAAAGTCGAATTATCTAGAGAGCTATTTATCTCAAATAGATATTTTAATAAGGAATCCAGGAGAGCTGAAATTTCTCAAAAATCTTGTTCATGGAATTAATTAAAAATCAATTACAGAAATCACTCTACAATTTATTTTATGCACAAGACAACTCTGAATTAAACAAAATTTGGATAGTAATTAAAGCACACTTAGATACATTATTCACAAATTTTTCACAATTTTTAGACAATACATATGGCTGTGCGAATTTCAGAGCATAAATGGGCAAAATATCACTGATTTTCAATCTCTGGATTTTAATAAATAATCCAATGCTCACAAAAATGCAAATAAATAGCCATCAGAAAAAGAATTAGTTGTTCTACAATATGCTATTTTTCATTAAATAAAATGATGCAAGATGATTGTCCAAATCAATACTCAAAGGCAGGAGTGTCCTTGCAATACAAGAATAAAAGGAAACTGACAAAATGTGCACAAGGAACGATTTGCAAATATAGAAACTTTACGGGTTAAATATGCAAATGTTCCAAAAATAAAAAAATAAAAGAAGATAGACCTTGCACAGAACGTGGGTTTGGAACCCACACCTAGGGCACGCAAGATGGGCGGCGCAAGACGAGGCGTTGGAGGCGGTAGGTCGGTGATGGCGCGGCTCCAAGGTGGCGACCGCGGGCGAGGAGGCAGGGTGGTGCGAGGCGTGGGAGACACGCTGCTGGGCGGCTCTGGCGGGACACGGTAGGGAAGTGGGTAGGGCACGCAGAGGCGCAACCACTTGAGGATGGGGGCGGGTGTGGCGGCACGAGAGGGCGAGCCGGTGGCCGCACGCGGTTAGGGCACACTGCTCGGAGGGTAGAACCGAGGGCTCCAGGGGGCTGCGACGAGGTGTTGGGGAGGCGACGACTGAGCAGGAGGAGGGAGAGGAGACCGGGGTGGCGTGAGGGCTCGCGGGGAGATCAGTAGGCGGTGGTCGCGCGCGTGTAAGAGGCGGCTGTAGGCTTGCCGTGGTTGGAAGCGCGCGGGGGAGGTGCGACGGAACGTGCTTCAATAGGGTCTTCTGGAAGCTAGATCTGGAGGCCTCGTGCGGTGGCAACACGGCACGAGACCGTACGAGGACTACGCGAGCAGGGTAGCTGCATCTGGTGGAAGATGGTTGTACGCGCGGGCGACGTGCGGACCTGGCTGGACCGTCGGCGGCTGGGCGAAGAGCTGGGTGGCTGGTGGCAGGAGGGGCGGCGGCATCCAACCTGTGTTGTTTTCTCCTTTTTTTGTTTTTTTAATTTTGTTTTGTAATTTTTTTGTATTTTCCTTGTAAACAACAAAAACAATTATAGATAGGTGATGAAAGTGTTGGGATTGTGATGATGTAATGTGGTGATTGTGATGATGATCAACAAGAAACAAAATTGTTACAGAAAAAATTGACAAAGCGAAGATAGATAATTTACCTGTGAGAATCGCCGAAATTGTGGGCGCAATGATGCACTCCAATTGTCGCTTCAAGGAGACGGCGTGTGCTCCGAAGCTCAACGAGCATCGTGAAACTCGTGATGGTGGTGCGGACCACCGGATCTCGCCTTGAGCTTGTCGTTGCTCAACTCGACTCCTACATCTGTCACCTGAAGGTTAAAGGGACTCGTCCTCACTCCTCTCGAAAACGGCGGATGATGAAAAATGGTGGAGGATGACATGAATATAAAGAGGAGGAGGAGGGAGTTGGAAAAGAGATGGAGAAAGTGGAGAAAATGGTGGCTTGGAGTAGAAGGCAAGTAAAGGAGAAGAGGTAAAAGGGGAATAAAATAAATAATTAATAAAATAATATAGTAGGCTACTAAAAATAATTAAAATAATAATAATAAAATAATAATAATAAATCCGAAATTAATAAAATAAATTCGAAAATAAAATAAAAAGTGGGGTGACATGTGACAGCTCCAGGAGATGCCACATGTCGCTCCTAGAAAATTCAAAAATTAAATGTAAAGAAAAATAAAAAAGAAATAACAAAAGAGATTAAATCAAAAAGTGGTCAACACAAAAACTTCTCGTCTCGATGAGATCTACAACTTTCGTGAGGGTCGAAAATCAAATGAAATCATCTGTACAAAAATGTATTTTTGGGTGGTACCTTATAGGTATAAAATACCACATTTTTCCTTTTGCAAATTTTTTGGCATTTTTCAATAAGAGAAAAATTAAAATAAAATAGAGAAAATTTGAGAAGAATATTTACAATTTAATCTATTTTTTGGATTTTTAATAATTAAGAAAATGCAAGGGCATTTTGGTCAATATGTACAATATACAAAAGGGGCCCAAAACCCAAGTTTTGCATACGAGCTCCGATTTTAATGAAATTGGTCTTGTTTGGAAGGTCTTTGAATGTATATTACTTTAAAAGTGAGTAGACTTAATTCGGACACTGTGTGAGAGAGATATGTGCATTTTAAGGCTCTTAGTTACAAACTTATATTGGGGTTTTATCGGTCAATTTTACAAGTTAGTATTTTTTTATATTTTTCTTTAATTAGTGTTAGTAATATATACACTATGGAGTTGATTTTATTGTATTTGGAGTTAGTATTAAATATATACAGTAGGTGAAATATGGTGAATATACAGGTGAATATTTACAAGTGAAATGGGCTTCTTATTTATGCAATATGAATGATAAAATGCAGATGTTATCAATGCATGAATGAATGCTAACTGTGCAATATAAGTGGAAATATGCATCTAATTACTTAGGAACAAAGCTCTATTTTCAACTTTTAGAGTGATGAATCGCAGATTCTTCAATAATTCCCTCTGGATTATTTATTTGAGGAATTAAATCACATGAATTTTGAGGATAGATTCTCTTCTTAGATATTCTCATTGATTGATTTAGTACAAGTAGGACAATCTATTACCTCTTATGCTTGCAATCTGGGATTGAATAATTCTCTTGATCTATATCCGTTGATCTGTGATAAATTTCGAGGACATTGATTAACATATTTTGGAGCAAAAGTCTCAATCTCAGATCCTGTGCTGAATTGTTGTCTCTGTATTTTTGCATCTAATTGCATTTCATTTCATTGTATCTTTTCTCAACATAGAAATTAATCAAACATTCATTAATTATTTAATTTAATTTAAAACCACGCAACTAAGAATCACCGTTCCCTGTGTTCAACCTTGGTACACTTGCCAAGAAAAAATTCTCCACAACATTCAAAGAGTATGTTTTTTGCTGAACCGAAATTGCCTTCTATACTATGACAATTCCTGATTATTAAGGAGGCAAATTTGATGTTCATCAAATGGCGCCGTTGGCGGGGACACAGCTTAACTTAATTTATTTGTTGAATTTTGACTTATCTTTGTTGAATATTTTCAAGATTCATTCATGCATCATTTCTTGCATCATGTTTGCTGATTAATTTCCATTGTATTTTTCTAACTTTTCTCTTTTGGGGCAGGGCCCATGAAAATCGAGGACACTTGATCTCCATGAAGGCGTGAAGTCGGGAGCTTCCTCTAAAGAGACCACAAAAGAATTTGTGAATAAATTCTAGGGTCTTTTATCAATCAGCCTGCATTTGCATACTGTAAAAAAAAGAAAAAAATATTGCATGTGCATAATTATTTTAATAGTATTCATAGAGGGCTTGCATGTTGTAAAAAAAGAATAGATCACTTGATGATCTACCCCCCCCCCACACACACACACATGTGCACATATACACCCCCCTCTTTTTGTATATTTTACAATCTCTCTCTCGCTCTCTTCCCGATCAACCTTGTTTGTAAAAATACCCATCCCCTCCGCCCTTGTATCGTAGTGTAATTATTCCTCCAAACATAAGACATTCACCCCCTCATTCAGATCCGTTACTTAGGCTATTTGTAGCCTAAGTATAGGGGGTCCCATCTATCCATCTATCCCTCACATTGCCTTCTTGTACTTAGATCAATTTTTGACCTAAAGTATAGGGGGACCCTCCTTAGTTCCGCTATATCACCCTATATTTGATCGAGCCATGGCTTCATGACACTTGTGCTATGAGGACATAGCAAAATTTAAGTATAGGGGGTATACCGTATATAACTGTATATTTACTTTAGCCATAGCTCGTATTTTTAAAATTTTTTGAAAAATTGGTTTTGGGCTAGGTTTTGGTAAGCCTGTGAACTGAGTTTTGTAAAAACCTTGTAAAGTTGTTTTCTTAAAAATTGATGGATTAATCTGTGTAAATAACCCTTTTCAATTTTTTTTGAAAAATTCAAAACCTTTCTTTGAATTAGACTCTGACTTCTAGGCTTAGTAGACACTTTCAGTGAGGGAACTTCGGTCTCCCTTAGTAGAGTGGGTGGTTTAGAGGACATTACGGAAGGCTCCGTCCTCAAGTAACATGGGTCCGTCTAACGGCTCGTACCTACACCCATACTGGCTGAGAGTAGATACTTTTATTCATTTGAGCCTGGGCCAATAATTGTCTCTCCAAAGAATTTGAAAAAATGATGAAAAATAAAATCCATAAAAATCTACAAAAGCCAAAAATCACACAAAAAAATCACTAACTAAGGAATTGGTGTATTCCTGACACAATAACATTCACTCAAGGCTTGAGGATTTTGAGGACACTGGATTTCTGCGATCTTGAGAGTCTGAGTTGACATGCCTTAGTCATTAGGGTTTTGAACTTAATTATCCACACTTCCCTAGTTTGAAAGATTGAGCGTTATATTGCACTCTTAATCTCTACCTTAAAAAAGAATATGATCAGCACAATCACTTTCACAACTATATGATTGATGAGATGAGTTGAGATATCACTTGAGGAACTAGGACTAGAGATTTGAGTTTAGACCCGATCTAATGATATTCGAGGATGGGATAAAGTTAATGAAGGCTTCAGAAAACTTGAGAGTCAACAAAACCCTAGCCAGTATGTGAACAAGATTCATATGCTATCTCTTTTATATCTACCTATGTGCCAAGGTGTGATGAAACTTAATGAAAATTGCTGATCAGTGTGCGCCAACTTTTGGTAAAAGCAGTGGAGCTAGCCAACAAAATAAAAGAAAAGAAATGTCAAAGAAAAGCTCTATCATCCAAAGTCAAGTACAAATGAGTTTTCACCAACGACGAGCGCTCCCAAACATTTTCAAAGTGTTCACTTGGACCAAGCACTAATTAGGACCACGGAGTCGGGCCGACACCACAAAAAGGGCTTTGGTTGTCGAAGGTATCTTAGATACTCAGAAAAGACACACCCCGGTGTACTCCCAGAAAAACAAGTGTAGACGACTCCAACTCTCTTGACGGAAACATTGATCAACAATCTAAAAATTTACATGTGTTGAGTAAAAAGGCACTCGAGAGGCCCCTTGTTCCAATGGGAGGGAGAGAAAATCAGACACAATCCTATGCCCTCCATCATCTGGCCATCCCTTAAGTCTGACAAACTAATGAGACGGTTGACTGAAGTAAGAATAGACTTATTCCCTAGTATTGAGGATGGGGTCTAGAGGAGAGTCTTTGGGACTGGAACTCTGAGCGATGCATTGACTCGACTCTCATGAAATGCAGAACACCTAATTTCATATCCTTATATTATACGTACAAAAAGAGAGTCTGATAATTGAAGAAGTTGGATTCCTTCTGACTATGGCTTGGTTAAACCCAGAATTTTAGGATCACTGAAATTAAGGGTCTTCAAAAGATTGAGCCTTGAAATTTTCATGCACACTGTCAGGAATTAATCCTACTCCTTCATTCTTTAGATGCTCGAGGGGAAGCATGGTTTAAGTATAGGGGTATGACGAATCTCGTATTCATCATACTAAAAGCCACAAATTAAACCCCTGGCTTAATCAATCCTATAAAAATCACTGTTAATTCTTTATTATTATCCTGTAATATATTGTGTATAATTAACCCTTATTGTATTTAATCATCACTATTTTCTTGTAATTATTTTATCAGCAAAAACCCACAAAAATCAATTTGAACAATTGTCTATAATTCACTAACCATTAAAAAGACTAAAAGATACAAAAACATCTCAAAACCAAAAAGTTGGTTTTTTTACCCCTTAAAAATACCCCCAAAAAAACTTTTTGTACAAATGATCTCTTTTGACTTTTTGTCCAACATGAAACTTGTAGATTTCATCGAGACGAGCAACTTTCATGTTTTGACTTTTTTCCTAGTTTTACGTCCGACTATTTCTTTTGGATTTTTCTTTGTTTATATATTTGTGAATTTTATGTTTAGGCCACGTGGCGCTCTCTGGAGCCACCACGTGGCCTGCCTCTTCTTTCGCCACCCAGCACTATCCTGGTCTGTAGGATTGGCTCTTCCCCACTCCCATCTCAACTATCAATCTCCACTCCATCGTCCACCGTGTGATCCAAGCCTCAAGTCAAATCTCAACCGCCCCCTAGTGCCTTAACCTCAACCGCTCGATCATCATTCCATCCAACGCTCTTACTCGTCCCACGTCACCCCCTCATTTCAGCCACCCGATCCCACTTGCATCCTACGGTCCAGAGCGCTCCACGTCACCCATTCTCTCCATGATGTTGGATCTCCTCCAGACCACATCCTATCCACCATTAGCAGGTGTCCCGTCTAGCTCTAATCTCCGCCCTAGTGATAGTAGCTGAAGAGAGCTCCGTCGAGTGAGAACGAAGAGGCAATCAGGTGATATCCTCGGCTATCTCCGGTCGAGTTGCTACTCCATTAGCATCTGAGATCGGGTCCCCTTTCGTCAGTTCCCTTGAGCGGCAGTCAACAGAGCCATAGGCTTCCTCCACTTCGCATCGCCCCCACGATCCTCACTCTCAATACTTCCCTTATACCCCTCAGGACCTCCTCCACCTTCGACCTCGCCAAGGTCGGAGCTAAGCTCCGCTCCCTCACCCTCACCGTCGGAGCTCCGCTCCCTTTCCAGTGTTCTTATTTTGTCTGGTTTGCTTGTAGGTTCAGCCTGCCACCCAACGTATAAGGATCACCAGCCACAACAACCTCCTCTGCCATCTCGTGTTCGCCGCACGCGAGGTCCATCGCCTCGCCCTTCTTGCTTCCACCGCGAACGCCCCTGCCTCATGACCATTTCTCTGCGCACGGCAGCGGGCCGGCGATAGGCTTCTCCGCCAACCGCATCCAACAGCTACCGTTGGAGCAAGGTCCAACCCTTGATCCAACGGTTCACACGCCGCCACGTCCGCATTCACAGGTCCACCTCCACATCTCTAGGCTCGATTGAGCCGAGCCAATCTCCCTCTACCATGTCAAGGCTCGGCCACCCGAGCCTGAGGTCTGGCTCCGAGTCGTAGGCTCGCTCCACTTCGAGCCTTCAATTCCCGACACATCAGTTCGGGTCATCTGAACCTCCGTTTCAGCGCTCGAGCCTCAGCCCTGGGTCGTCCGAGCCTCCGCTCGCCTTTGAGCTATTGGACATGCGAGCCCAATTCGAGCCATTATGCAATAAATGTTATTGCAAAAATCGTTCCCTAATCTAAAATGAAGAATGAATAATGCTCATAATAGGTCCCTCTGTACAATAAGGGTTATGTACCATGGCCAACTTGATAATCATACAGCTATTGATTCATTGATAGAATAATAGAGGTTGATGCTTGGATGAATATTTAAGGAGTTAGATAGAGGACTCATCAAGCATCATCAAATGATTGTTAAGTGATGATCTCCAGTCTGAGTAGGACATGGCAATCCTTTCTCATATGGTTGATATCTGATTGACCTCTTGATGCAGGTCCTCTACATGGGAATAGTGATTCGGAGGTGTCAGATTAGTTGAGTCAATGAGTTAACTTAACGAGATCGAGATAACCAAAGACCTATGTTGAATGCTGTCACAGCATAGGCATGCATACTCTGACCAGAGACAGATGTGTTGCTATATGTCTGAGTATGTATATTTGTCAGACCAATAGGTTGATGACCTAACCAAGGTCTATACACCGGCGAGCTAGAGTGCATGTAAGGACATATGAGTAATACAATCTCTCAAAGGGATCATACAGGTTCACATGTGAACCGGAAGACATGAGCTCACTCATGAGGTATTGGGACTGATCAAATTCCATGCATGGTCGTCATGCTTTCGAAGCATGACATGAATTTGAAGGTAAGATATATGCTTTGGGAAAGCATATGATCTATACCGACTCCAAATGACCAATACTGAGAAACTTAATGATCAAACCCTGAAGATGACAGTGTAAAATGGATCTATATCTTCAGGATGGTCATAGGTCTTCCAGTATGCACGATGTATAGGTGTTGGGAATTCCTGAGGGTGATGTGATCATAAACGATTGTATAACCATGATGCTTCCATTCCAAGGGAGTGATGAAATAGGTTTGGATTTTAGTGACTCCTCTCAGTAGAGAAGTGACTTGATCTTAGTCCATGTATTGGACGCTGATATGAATAAGATTCAGATGCGATGAGAAGATTAGGTTTGCGGCCTTGATTTAATCAGGCATCTATGGGAGGTCCATGAGATCTGGATTTGAGATGTGATCTCAATATCCAAGTCACTATACGTGGAAAAATACAATCGCCATGTCCTTATCTCCAAGTATCTACGGAGAAATCGCATTATTCTTGAAGGGGTCCAAGGATAATTCCATAGTTGAATTATATCTGAGCATTAAGAGAATGATAATTAAATGTGATTTAATTATCTTGGTTCAAGTGGAAATATCCTATATAATTAAATATGATTTAATTATTATGGATAAGAATAATGTGGATATCAATATCAAATTATTCATAATACATTATAAATGTGATTTATAATGTATTAGAGAGAGATAATTATAATTTATATTTGTTAATTAATTATTACCGTGTATTGGATACACATTGTGTAATTAATTGAAAATGTAAATTATATTTTATTTTGGGTTGTGAATGTGATTCACAAATTTCCAATGGTAAGATTACAATATTCTTAAAATTAATTATGAATTATTTTTGAAGAATAAATCACAACAAAAGTTGTTTGAATAAATAATGAAGATTTTTATGGAGATATGCAATCTCATGAAATCTCATGAGATTGCCTCCAATTGGAAACAAGTGGTTGTCCACCATGTTCCACTAAGAGATGTAATCTCCATGATGATTGTCTCCTTTATTTGATTTATTTAATTTAGAATTAAATTGTATTTGATTTATCAAATATATTTGATCCAAATTAAGTTATTAGTTGTTGGCTTTTACCAACAACAATCTTGACCATTGGATTAAACATAAATCAATCTCATCCATTGATTTTATATGTCCCATGGATTGAGATCCATGGATCGCAAAACCTTATAAATAGAGAGGCATACCATGCTCTCTAAGGTTATACTTTTTGAAGCACATCTCTCTTCTCTCTCTTATTCCACACGTCAACCCTCTCCCTCTCTCTTTGGTGGTCGTCCACCAAAACCCTAAAGTTTCATCGTCGCCTTCACCACCGCACCACCACTTCGACGCTCTTCGGTTCTCTGTATTATTTGGAGTTCTATGCTCGAAAAGGAGGCGTTTGATCTCGCACGATGAGATCATGATTTCACCGTGCTTGGATCAACTTGTTGGATTGTGAGGATCATGCGGTTCATCCCCGCGCTCGCAAGTGTCTTCTCCAACGATCGGACTTGAGATAGGAGGTCTCTTTTCGTAGAGACTCGATCAACCATGCTTCAAGAGGTATTCCTTTATACTTTATGTGGTTCTAGATGAAACGATCCAAGAATCGTTCTTGGATCATGTGGTTTCATCGCATGAAAATTTTTTAAATTCCGCTGCATAGAACAACTAGTACGACTAGTCATTCTACGTCGTATTCGATATGATGCTCATGCTTCCATGATGCATTTGAGGATAATACCACATCCTTCAAGTGTTATCAGAGCCTTACGTTGAAGATTTTTGGATACGATCCGTAAACCTAGGACGACTTGGGTTCGTTAAGGTTGCGAAAGTTTTTGTCGCATTTAATTTTCGCACATCTATTTAGTGAGTAAATTTGGCTCTGTTTAAAATGTTTAAACACAATTAATCACTTGGATTTTGTTCCCCATTAAATAAGGAAATCATTGGATCTGAGTTTACGTAATTTGGATTCCGTGTGCTCGAGATATGGTTGTTTTAATGAACTTATATTCATTGTTGCGGGAACTGTGAATCTTAACATGATTAATGAGTTAATTACTGTTTTGATCCGCCTCGAAATACGTGAAATATCATTTAGGTTCTGTCTTAAATCAGATTAATAATCTTTGAAAATTGGTTTTGTCTAATTTGATTTAAATTGATTGATATATGTTAATTTTAGTAAGTAGGTGTCACTGTTGAAATTACATTCCTAATCAAGAACCATGTGATTGTCAATTAGTGAAATTAATTGTTAATTTCATGAAATAATTATGAAAATATTTGAGAAATATTTAGTGATGATTATTTCCTTAATTTACATGGCCTCGACCAATAAATTGATTAGATTTGATCTAGATCATAATTGGAAACACAATCATCAAACTCCTTGCTTGAATAGGATTGGGAATTTGTCTAGAAAATTTCCTTGTAATCAAAAATATTTTGATTATTACTATATGCTATAATTTCGGTTGAAGAGCCGATGATAATCTCAAGTACAAATTGATCTATTTGGCATTATCCTTTCCTGAGGTGGATATGGTGTTTAGTCGGGAACCATTGGGGGTAGCAGGTCGCACCGGTTGCGGTCCGTCCCACTTTCGTCGGTACTGGCCATGACAGCGAGTAGGGACTCGATAATGCCGAAGAAATCAAGATGTATTTCTTTAATAATTAAAATTCGAATTAATACGTACTTTGAGATAATATCATATATGTATTCAAGTAAAAACAATCAAGTTTGTTGATTGAATTGGATTGAAAATTAATTTAATGTGATTAAGTTAATTATATCCAATTAAAAACACTCTATTATGAATAGATGTATATTTCCCTTGGAAGAATTAATTATATGAATATGATTCATAATAATTAATTAAAATTTGAATATGAGGTGGAGGATCACATAAGTGACATCCATGGTCTCCCGTCAAGGCGAAGGGTTCCATCGCCAGATATTGTATGTAGGAGATGCCTGTCCGAAGTGATAGCTCCTTCATATGATCCATTTGGATCGGGCTCGTCGCTTCTCGAAAGAGTAAGGACGTATGCATCATGACCCCAATATCGGATCCTCATATTATTGGGGCGATATTGGATTGCGCATAGTGAGTTGTATTCCTGTTGACGATTGGTTCAATTAATGACGGGTCAACATCACCTTAGGTGTGGTGGGCCTAGGTGTTAAAGACCGAATTGGGAGATGAAAGTTGGACTTGCAAGGTGGAATGTGTTCCCGCTTCTTTTTATCAGAGTCACACGTTCTCAAATTATTGGGATGTGACAAAGATAAGGAAGGAGATCCCAGATCTTGCTTGAGATATATTGGTAAGTATATCTCTTACATTGAAAGTAATTAAGGGAATGAACTTTCATTGTTGACAAGGCAAGACAACTTTGATATAAAAATTCCTAAATCGAAGTAAAATATGTATACGTATAAATATATACACTTATGCAATTTTCTTATTTCAGATAATTCTTCATTAAATCCACTCAATATTATACTTAATAATAACCAGTAAAATATCATGGATTGGATCCATGATTAAGATATTGTACTTGCAGTTGGATACATATTGTATGTGTCTGTGATGTGCAAATTTCCTCGTAATAATGAGGAGTGACAATTAAATAGACAATAGGACTACAACCCTAGGGTTTGTATGTCTCTATAGTCTTGATCTCTCATCGAATGTACTTTGGAAGTGACATGTCGATGATGATCGTAATTGTCAAATAATCCTTATAAAATTCTAAGAAGATGTTATGGCATACATATGTGCTCTCGATATTTAATCATGAATGACGTGGTTCTCTGCATCATGCAGAATGGTAGCTCTATAAGAGATGATATATTCAAAATTGTTTGAGTACCTACCTGAACCAATATTTTTTTAAGAGTTTAGATGGATGTAGATACGATAAGAGTCATCATTCTATTATCTATACTCTAGTTATTCATGAAGCTTCAGAATAATCATATTTTATGATTTGAATGAAGCATGTATAAATGTTGAAATGCTCTTATATTGAAATCTTTTGAATTCAACATAAGAGATCCTTCGTCTAAAGCAATGGTTGTTTATAGATAAAGAGAGAGCAGTGGAAGAATGGGTTGGACCCAAGTAAGAAGGAAAGTCAAAGAGTTGACTGTGCTTATGTGACTTCCATGTGACATCCAAAGAGTTGGATGAATGCCAATACTGCAATAAGTCGATGTGTTGATAGTATGACTATCAAATCTATGTAGAATCCTTAAAGAAGGAATCGGATAGTACATCAGAATAATCTACATATAATCATTGAAATTGACTTTCTTATTTGATAAGATGAAGTCTAATAATTGTATCTGAATCTTCTAATAACACTTGCAATTGGTTGCATATGTATTAGAAGACTATAAAATTTGATTTTAAGGGTTTAATAGTCATCCACATGGATGTTAATTCAATTGTTGCAGGAAACTCTATTGGATAAATAGACTTCCTATTTTCAGTGGGAGAGCCACTAGTCTTAGAGAATATCTCTATGACCTAGATATTAGAATACACTCATTGTTTATTTCTAAATGTTGGAATAAAAATGAATTCTGGAATAGACCTATCATAAAGAGTTATGATGGAGATATTTCATATAGTAATTTAAAATCTAGTGGGTTCTACTAAATTAGAAAATTAATGAATGGTTCAATAACATTTCTAATACTAAAATTATACCCTTAAAAGATCAATAGGAGGATGAAGATCATTTGACAATGATCTGGCATCATGTCATGGACATATATCTGTTGATGAGATCAATAGACAAGTGAGAGATGAAACTTTAGATTGTCTAAAGGTTCAAATCTTATATACTTGTGAATATTGTATTCAAAAGTAAAAATGTCCAATAGACCCTTCCTTGGAATGGTGTAAGATGTCAATGTATTCAAGATCTCATGCATATTGATGTATGTGAATCGTCTATATCAGAATAAACATTATGGATATGTGATATCTATTGATGATTATTTGTGATATGTGATTTCTTCTCTTCACTTAGGAACCTTTGAAATGTTCAAAGATTTCACAAGTTTGGTTTAGAACCAAAGTTTGAAGAAAGATTAAATGAATTTTATCTAATCTAGGTAGTCAGTACCTATTAAATGAATTCATGGAATACCTTATAGATATATGAATATTATTTTTATCTCACTCCTAACACACCTAAACTCAAGAGAGTTGTAGGTAGATACAATTGGATCATGTATGATATGATTTGATCAATGATGATTCTTAGCACAATTACCTCTTAGTTTCCAAGGTATATATGTAGTAGAGACTACTATATATATATATATATATCCTTATAAGGTTCCATGTTGGTAAACTGGAATCTAGCACTAGAGAGTGCTACTTCATTAGGAAAATAAAGGATGGTATTGGATACCTACTTTATGACCTTGAGATTATTAAAAGATTTCATATTTGAGAATATGATTCTTAGATGATGAGACTCTTGAGAATCATGATGAAAATGAAGTAAAAGAACTCATTTAGTCTTGAGAAGATAATGAGGCTCCTAAAATTGGAAACTAAAAGGACAATTAAAGATGAAACACTAATACCTCTTCGAATAAGTTTGAAGATGGATTCCATGCATCAGTTGAATCTGACAATGATCTGACTTCATGTGATGAAGCTTCTGAAGATCATAACATAGAAAGATGGATGTTAGCAATAAAGTCTAAAGTAGACTTCATATACAAATGTTGTATATGGACCCTCGAGGATCCACCTATATGGGTAAGACCCATTAAGGTGTAAATGGATCTTCAAGAGAAAAAAGAGGGAGCCTGATGAGAAGGTAGAGACCTTCAAAGCACGCTTCGTAGCCATGAGCTGCACACTGAAGAGAAGACATCGCTTGCCATGAGACTTACTCTTCAGTGACCATGCTTGAACCCATCAAAATATTGCTAACTATAGCTACAAAACTTGACTGTGACATCTTCAAGATGAAAGTCAATATTGCATTCCTCCATAAATAACTCTTTGAGGATATTCCCATGAAGTAGCCCCAGGGCTTCATGATTGAGGAAAGCAAGGTGTGCAAGCTAGAGAGCTCCATCTATGGAATCAAATAAGCTTCTTGTAGTTGGAACATAAGATTTGATGAAATTATAAATATTATGATTTCAGATAGAATCTTGATGAACCGCGTGAAGCTTAGTAGAGTGCCATTGTGTTCATCGTGCTAAATATAGATGATATCCTAATCATTTGGAATGATATAAAGATAAAATAATAAGTGTTTTATATATTGGCTATTCCATACCTTGAGATATGATCTCAAGGATACCTCTTAGATCTTAGTTCTGAAGATGTTCAGGAGCAAAGAGAAGAGGGCATTGGAACCGTCACATTAATGGTACACCTTGGATATGTATTCCATTTTCTGGAAAAGTTCCAAGAAAGGCTTCCTTCCCTTAAGATAAGGTAATGACCTATCTAAAGGGATAGCACCTCAAAGAGTTGAGGAAGTGAATGTTGGAACCGCCTGCCCTTGTGCATCAATTACGAGAAGCCAAGTGTATGCTAGATGTGTACAAAAGTCAGACATCTGCCATGCAGTGGGAGTGTAAATATTACTAAACCTGCTGAGGATATAAAAACACTTGATTGCAGTGATAACAATATCTTCAAAGATGAGGAGATTTTTGAGATAGTGATCTCAAAGTCTTATCTTCAAAAAAAACTTAAGACTTTATAGATAGTGATCTAAAAGGTCTAAATTATGGATACCGTAGGAGATAGAGATCTCCAGGAATAAGGGTATTCTGATAAGGATTATGGAAATACTGGTTATAATAATTGTTAAGCTATAGTGTTAAGGAGACTTTAACTGACAAGATTGAGTATTGGTTGCATAAGATGCAACATTCGCATTGGATGCGAGCACTGTTTCTAGGGGATATGCAAGTGTCGTAAAAGGACTTGGTATAGTCTCTCAAGAATAGAGTGACTGATCAACATACCTAGCTATTTTTCTAAATAGCCTATGATTGTCACATGAGTATGCATTTAAATGATTAGCCCATTAATGGCTCTTTGGGCTAGTGGGAGATTGGTGGACATGCGAGCCCACAGCAAGCCATTATGCGATAAATGTTATTGCAAAAATCATTCCCTAATGTGAAATGAAGAATGAATAATTTGCATAATAGGTCCCTCTGTACAATAAGGGTTATGTACCATGGCCAACTTGATAATCATACAACTGTTGATTCATTGATAGAATCATAAAGGCTGATGCTTGGATGGATATCTAAGGAGTTAGATAGAGGACTCATCAAGCATCATCAAATGATTGTTAAGTGATGATCTCCAGTATGAGTAGGAGATGGCAATCCTTTCTCATATGGCTGATATCTGACTGACCTCTTGTTGCAGATCCTCTGCATGGGAATAGTGATTCGGATGTGTCATATTAGTTGAGTCAATGAGTTGACTTAACGAGATTGAGATAACCAAAGACCTATGTTGAATGTTGTCACATCATAGGCATGCATCCTCTGACCAGAGACAGTTGTGTTGTTATATGTCTGAGTGTGTACATTTGGCAGACCAATATGTTGATGACCTAACCAAGGTCTATACACCGGTGAGATGGTGTGCATGTAAGGACATATGAGTAATACGATCTCTCAAAGGGATCATACAGGTTCACATGTGAAACGGAAGACATGAGATCACTCATGAGGTATTGGGACTGATCAAATTCCATGCATGGTCATCATGCTTTGGAAGCATGACATGAATTTGAAGGTAAGATATATGCTTTGGGAAAGCATATGATCTATACCGATTCCCAATGACCAAGATTGAGAAACTTAATGATCAAAACCTGAAGATGACAGTGTAAAATGGTTCTATATCTTCAGGATAATCATAGGTCTTCCAGTATGCATGATGTACAGGTGTTGGGAATACCTGAGGTCGATGTCATCATAAACGATTGTATAACCATGACGCTTCCATTCCAAGGGAGTGATGAAACAGGTTTGGATTTTAGTGACTCCTCTTAGTAGAGAAGTGACCTTATCTTAGTCCATGTATTGGAAGTTGATCTGAATAAAATTCAGATGCAATGAGAAGATTAGGTTTGCGGCCTTGATTTAATCAAGCATCTATGGGAGGTCCATGAGATCTGGATTTGAGATGCGATCTAAATATCCAAGTCACTATACGTGGAACAATACAATTGCCCTGTCCTTATCTCCAAGTATCTGTGGAGAAATCGCATTATTCTTGAAGGGGTTCAAGAATAATTCCATAGTTGAATTATATCTGAGCATTAAGAGAATCATAATTAAATGTGATTTAATTATCTTGATGCATGTGGAAATTATCCAATATAATTAAATATGATTTAATTATTTTGGATAAGAATAATGTGGATAGCAATATCAAATTATTCATAATATATTATAAATGTGATTTATAATGTATTAGAGAGAGCTAATTATAATTTATATCTGTTAATTAATTATTGATGTGTATTGGATACACATTGTGTAATTAATTGAAAATGTAAATTATATTTTGTTTTGGGTTGTGAATGTGATTCACAAATTTCCAATGGTAAGATTGCTATATTCTCAAAATTAATTATGAATTATTTTTGAAGAATAAATCACAACAAAAGTTGTTGAAATAAATAATGGATATTTTCATGGAGATATGTAATCCCATGAAATCTCATGAGATTGCCTCCAATTGGAAACAAGTGGTCGTCCACCATGTTCCAATAGGAGATGTAATCTCCATGATGATTGTCTCCTTTATTTGATTGATTTAATTTAGGATTAAATTGTTTTTGATTTATCAAATATATTTGATCCAAATTAAGTTATTAGTTGTTGGCTTTTACCAACAACAATCTTGACCATTGGATTAAACATAAATAATTCTCATCCATTGATTTTATATGTCTCATGGATTGAGATCCATGGATCCCAAAATCCTAAAAATAGAGAGGCATACCATGCTCTCTAGGGTTATGCTTTTTGAAGCACATCTCTCTTCTCTCTTATTCCATACGTCAACCCTCTCCCTCTCTCTTTGGTGGCCGTCCACCAAAACCCTAGAGGAGAGCTTCATCGTCACCTTCAATACCGCACCGCCCTTCGACGTTCTTTGGTTCTCCGTCTTCTTTGGAGTGCTACGCTCACAAAGGAGGTGTTTGATCTCGTACGATGAGATCAGGAGTTCACCGTGCTTAGATCAACTTGTTGGATTGCGAGGATCATGCGGTTCATCCCCGCGCTCGCAAGCGTCTTCTCCAATGATCGGACTTGAGATAGGAGGTCTCTTTTCGTAGAGACCCGATCAACCACACTTCAAGAGGTATTCCTTTATACTTGATGTGGTTCTAGATGAAACGATCCGAGAATCATTCTTGGATCATGTGGTTTCATCGCATGAAATTTTTTAAAATTCCGCTGCATAGAACAACTAGTACGAGTAGTCATTCTACGTCATATTTGATACGATGCGCTTGAGGATAATACCGAGCGGTGAAAATTGCATCGAAGCCCCCTGACTTTCCAAATATTGTAGAAATACCCTCGCTTGGGGTAAATTACATCTGTACCCCACTGACTTTGCGAAATTGTATAAATGCCCCTCTTGGGACCTGTTTGAAGAAGAAAATTTTATTTTAATTACATTTTAATCCCTGAAATTTCATTTCATCATATCTTTTTCACCCGAACTCTGATTTCTGCGTACAATATGTCATTTCAAAGGATATTTCATTCTTTATCATTTTGCAGTTTGTGGACAGATCTGAAACTCATTATTGATGATAATTATTTGATGACCTCTTAATCTGTGCAAGCGGATCTTTGACATATTGGTGCTATTTTACATTGGAGAAATTAGTGATCTCTTTTGCAAGAACTCGGCTGAGGACTTTACATTGAATAATTCCCTCTGGATTATTGATTTGAGGAATTAAATCACATGAATTCCGAGGATAGATTCTCTGCTTAGATATTCTCATTGATTGATTTAGTAGAAGTAGGACAATCTATTACCTCTTACGCTTGCAATCTGGGATTAATTTGAATAATTCTCTTGATCTATATATTTTAATCTTTGATAAATTGAGGACATTGATTAACATATTTTGGAGCAAAAATCTTAATCTCTGATCCTGTGCTGAATTGTTGTCTCTGTATTTTTGCATATAATTGCATTTCATTGCATTGTATCTTTTCTCAACACAAAAATTAATAAAACATTCATTATTTATTTAATTTAATTTAAAACCATGCAACGAAGAATCACCGTTCTTGTGTTCGACCTTGGTACACTTGCCAAGAAAAATTCTCCACAACATTCAAAGAATGTGGTTTTTGCTGAACCGAAATTGCCTCCTATACTATGACAATTCCTGATTATTAAAGAGGCAAATTTGATGTTCATCACTCGGCCTCATCAATAGTTTGAGGCGATTCTCGAGATCCTAATCTGAACCTTGCGGATCAATCTCCAGACTCATCATATTCTACACTTCCTTTTGACCACCCCATAAATTGGGACCACTCTTGTCCCACTTTCATCGTTGTGAATGAAAGTCAATATAGTCTATATCCTTTTTAATTCATAATACTCTGGGATTGACCTTAATTCCATATTCATCTTGGCAGCCGGGATTCAAATGCAAGTGGTATGATTGGAGATTTTTCACAATGCAGATAGAAGACAACCCCAGTCCTGGATCCTAACACAGAATTCATCTCTTTGGACTCAGACCCCAAAATGGCTCCTCGAGGAAAGGGCAAGGGTCGGCAACCACCTTCTCAGCCAGATCAAGAACAGATGCATGATCATAATCAGGTGAACGCACAGTTGTTGGCATCTATCCAAGCCATTCAGCAACAGTTGACAGAGAAAGCCCTAGCACAGACTACGTTTCAAGACATGCTGAATGACATCATGAATAGGCAAGCAGCAGGAGGAAGAGATAGACCAGTAGGAGGAGGTGGTGGTGGACCTCGTGATAATTCATATGGGGAAGAGATTGAACAAGGGAGGATAAAACCCACGTTGAAAGAGACATATAACCTTGGAGACAGCAAGATGATCGAGTGGATCCTCATACCACCTGTGCACGCTCACTTTGAGCTGAAGCCTTAGTTCCTTGCTCTTCTCCCTTATTTCCACGGGAACACCAACGAAGAGTTGTGCGTTCATCTACAACAATTTCATGCATCTACCGTATGGCCCACTACCCCAATGTTCCTTTGGATGTAATGAAGATGATGTCATTCCCATTCAGTCTACAAGTTAAAGCCCTCTATTGGGTTAACCATTTGGGAAAGGTTGTGATGACTTGGGAAGAGCTAAAGTCTGCCTTCCTGCACAAATTCTACCCTCTTGGTTGGCTCAACCAGATGCGGGCCAAAATTAGCAACTTCTCTTAGGGGGCACATGAGAGTATTCACGAAGTCTGGGAGAGATTCATAGATCTGCAGGAGAAACACGCCCATCACAAAATTCCAAGGACCAGCTTGGTCCAACAATTCTTCGGGGGGGTTGAACATAGAAATCCAAAGGTTCGTTGATGCAACCTGTGGGAGATCACATTTCAACAAGGATGAAGACTTAGTGTGGCAGATTTTTGAGGAAATGATCGAAGGAGAGGCCACCCTATCTTCATCCAAGGAATATCAGAAGCAACCCCAGAACCTTTAAAAGAAAGTTCATATGGCAACGTCTCGTGAGGCGGAGAGAGATGAGAGCTCCAATATTAGCATCGTCTGGGGCCATCTCTCAAAAGTTGATATCATTGAGAAGAAATCCTAGGATCTCGAGAAACTCGATTTGATCGAAAAGAGGACACATAATCTCGACAAGCTGGACCAACTCACCAAGTAGTTGGAACTGCTGGTGGGCATCACTAGTTTTGTCCACTAGGCGACACCATCCATAGAAGTTGTATCTAGGAAGAAGGACAATCCATCACCGCCTCGTCAACCTCAGTCGAGCCAGCAACCACCGGCAGTCCATCACGTATACTACATGCAGGCGCCTGATCAGGGCCAGCCGCAATAGTACATGGTTGTTTAACATCCATTATCCGATCCAGCCTTTCCACCACCACCCTTGATCCAAGAAGTCGACGGTGTTTGGACTAATGATGCACAGCTAGCATGTCCTACCGGACAACCCCAGGGCCATCAACAAGCCAACATGCAGTACCACCAACTACAGGGTGGTCGTTTTGGACAGTCCTCATTGTCCCCGCCTCGGTATCACCAGCCTTCCCAGTATGCCAACCAATGGAAGCAGAATCGGCACTACCAGCAGTCGCAGTACCATCAGCCACAACCATACCATAGTATGCGACTGCACCACCTCCACATTATCAACAATACCCTCCTCCCTCATACCATCAGTATATGCTTCCTCCACCTCCTCAACACCACCAACAGTCGCTGCCTTAGCTCTAAAACGCTCAGCAGCAGCGTAGTCTGCATGCTGAATCTATCGAGGCAAATCTAGTGAACCAACCCTTGATTGCTTGACCCAGCTCATCAAAGGCCTAGCAGATATGATAAAGAAGTTAGATGACCTAACCGCCATGAAAACCACCATTACAGCGCAGGTCGAAGCCAACCCCAACAACTTCAAGTGAAAGGAGCAGGTAGAACGTGATGTCCTGTCTATACCTATAGAGATAAATGATTGGACTATTGTTTTATATAATGTTGTCACTCTCAGGAGCAGTAGGTCCTTGCCTCCACCTGCCAACAACAAGGGGAAGCATAAAGCTTTAGGTGAATCGTCATCTTCTGCATCAACCGTGCCAGCTACAGGCGTGGGTGAGGAAGAAGAAAAAGAAGGAGGATCCATTCCAGCTGTCATCCACCATCATCACCATTACCAAAAAGAACAGAAAAATTAGAACAAAAAAGAACAAAAAATTGATCATCGCCAAAGTGAAACCATGCTTGCCATGGAGGAGCCGCCAGTTGTAGTTGATCCTACACTAGACAACAGAGCGGAGGCCCCACTTTTTGCTTGTCCACCAGTACCAGCATCTCAGCTTCCAGAATGTACTCCTTTTTGTAACCCAGACATGCAACATAGTGTGGACAAGAATCTTGTCGTAAATAAGAACTCTATTTCTGATTTCAACACTATACATATTTGTTTTCCTGATGCAATAGAAAAATTCAAAAAAATTGCAAAAAGAAAAAGTTCATTATCTGATCTTGGAAAGGGAAAGGGTCAGCAACCGCCTTCTCAACCAGAGCAAGGACATATGCATGATCATAATCAGGTGACGCACAGTTGTTGGCATCTATCCAAGCCATTCAGCAACAAGCAACAGAGAAAGTCCTAGCACAGACTGCGTTTCAGAACAGTGCTAAATGACATCATGAATAGGCAAGCAGCAGGAGAAGGAGACAGACCACTAGGAGGAGGAGGTGGTGGACCCGTGATAATCCAGATGGGGAAGAGCCTGAACAAGGGAGGACAAAACCCATATTGAAATAGACATATAACCCTGGAGATAGTAAGATGATCGAGTGGATCCTCATACCACCAGTGCATGCTCACTTTGAACTGAAGCCTCAATTCCTTGATCTTCTCCCTTCTTTGTGCATTCATTTGCAACAATTTTCACGCATCTGCCGTATGTCCCACAACCCCAATGTTCCTTTGGATGTAGTGAAGATGAAATTATTCCCCTTCAGTCTATAAGACAAAGCCCTCTATTGGGTTAACCATTTGGGAAAGGTTGTGACGACTTGGGAGGAGCTGAAGTTCGCCTTCCTGCACAAATTCTACCCTCTTGGTCGACTCAACTAGATGCGAGCCAGAATTAGCAACTTCTCTCAAGGGGGCAGATGAGAGTATTCACGAAGTCTGGGAAAGATTCTTAGATCTGCAGGAGAAATACCCCCATCACAAAATTCCAAGGACCAGCTTGGTCCAACAATTCTTCGAGGGCTTGAACATAGAAAGCCAAGGGTTCGTTGACGCAACCTGTGGGGGATCACATTTCAATAGGGATGAAGACTTAGTGTAGCAGATTTTTGAGGAAATGGTTGAAGGAGAGGCCACCCTATCTTCATCATCAAAAGCAACCCCAGATCCTTCAAAAGCAAGTTCATATGGCAACGTCTCGTGAGGTGGAGAGAGATGAGAGCTCCAATCTCAGCATCATCGGGGGCCATCTCTCAAAAGTTCATATCTTTGAGAAGCAATCGTAGGATCTCAAGAAACTCGACGTGCTCGAACAGAGGACACAAAATCTCAACAAGCTGGATCAGCTCACCAAGCAGTTGGAATTGTTGGTGGGCATCATTAGTTCTGTCCAGTAGGCGACGCCATCCATAGATACTCTAGCTAGGAAGAAGGACAATCCATCACCGCCACATCAACCTCAGCCGAGCCAGCAACCACTGGCAGTCCATCACGTATCCTACGTGGAGGCACCCGATCAGGGCCAGTCGTAGCAATAGATGGTTGTTTACCATCCATACTTCCTTCCATCACCCGATCCAGCCTTTCCACCACCACCCATGATCCAAGAAGTCATTGGTGTTTGGACTAATGATGCACAGCTAGCTTGTCCTACCGGACAACCCCAGGGCTAGCAAAAAGCCAACATAAAGTACCACCAACCACAGGGTGGTCGTTTTGGCAGTCCTCATAGTCCACGCCTCAGTATCGCCAGCCTCCCAGTATGCCAACTAATGGAAGCAGAATCAACACTACCAGCAACCGCAGTACTGTCAGCCACAACCATACATCGAGTATGCGACTGCACCACCTCCACAATATCAGCAATACTCCCCCTCCAACCATGAGTATCTGCTTCCTCCACCTCCTCAGCACCACCAACAATCACTATCTTAGCTCTAAAACACTCAACAGCAGCGTGGTCTGCACGCTGAACCTACCGAGGCAAATTTAGTGAACCAACCCTTGATTACTTGGCCCAGCTCATCAAAGGCCTAGCATATATGACAAAGAAGTTAGATGACCTAACCACCATGAAAACCACCATTACAACGCAGATCGAAGCCAACCCCAACAGCTTCAAGAGAAAGGAGCAGGTAGAACGTGATGTCATGTCTATGTCTGTAAAGCCAGATGATTGTACTATTGTTTTATCTAATGTTGTCACTCTCAGGAGCGGTAGGGCCTTGCCTCCACCTGCCAACAACAAGGGAAAGCATAAAGCTTTAGGTGCATCATCATCTTCTGCATCAATCGTGCCAGCTACAGGGGCGGGTGATGAAGAAGAACAAGAAGGAGGAGCCATTCCAGCTGTCATCCACCATCATGGCCATCACAAAAAAGAACATAAAAATCAGAAAAAGGAAAAATAACAAAAAGATGATTGTCGCCAAAGTGAAATCGTTCCAGCCATGGAGGAGCCACCAGTTACAGTTGATCCTACGCTAGACGACAAAGCGAAGGCCCCACTTTTTGCTTGTCTACCAACACCAACATCTTAGCTTCCAGATTGTACTCCTTTTTGTAACACGGTTGTACAACATAGTGTGGACAAGAATCTTGTTCTAAATAAGAACTCTATTTCTGATTTCAGCACTGTACATATTAGTTTTCCTGATGCAATAGAGAAATCCAAAAAAATGCAAAAAGAAAAAGTGCATTATCTGATCTTACAGTTGTGGATATTATTAATAACTTGACTATTGAGATTCCATTGATGAATGCCATGGATTACATGCCATCTGTAAAGAAAGGGTTGAAAGAGGCATGTACAAGCAAGCATCGACCAGTATAAAATAACAGGCGCCGACAGGTTGAGAAGCATGTTCTCACCATGGCCACTGTTGCAGCCATCAACAATCTACCAAAGAAGAAATAAAACAAAGGAGCACCTCTGCTCAGTTGTAAGATTTTCGATCAGATCTTCGAGCGAACCTTGCTTGGATGTGGTTCTTCCATAAACCTCCTTCTCTCATCATTATTGCAAGAAGACTAGCTCCTCTCAAGCAAACACGAATGATCCTTCAGTTCGCGGATCAATCAATCAAGCAACCTAGAGGTCTTTTCGAAGACGTTGTGGTGAAGGTGCGGGAAATGCAGTTCCCAGTTGACTTTGTAGTCCTTGATATGTACTCCCCCACACCCTTACTCTAGACTCCTATCATCCTTGAACGGTCATTCCTACGCACCTTAGAAGCCTTGGTTGACTATGGGTTTGATAAGATCACGTTCAGCTCGGGCAACAAAAGAATCACCATAGACACGATCAGTGAGCCTAAAGTCATAACTAATGAGGGTCATGCATCACCATCCAAAGTAGACCGTGACTTCATTACGGAAATCAGAGATATACCACTATCTTTGAATGATCCATGGACACAGGAAATCCTCTCCCTAGAGGAGGACTTGGAAAGCACAGTTGACGCATGCTCTGATGATATTTGGGAGATAGAATCCAATGTTCTGATGCATCTCTTTAATCCTATGAATTAACTCCAGTCTGAACATAATGAACCTAGTTAGAACCGTTCGAGAGATTATCAGAATCTCAACAGAGAACCGAGGTCAACAACCCTACAAAAGTTCAGGCAACACATCCTCCAACCAGCACTGTTTCAGAAGTGACTGAGAAATTGGCCAGATCAGAACCTGAACTCAAGCCATTTCCAGCCGGTCTGAAGTATCCTTTCCTTGCGGCCGCAAAAAACATATATATGCTCATCATTATCATGAGGCTGGCCCTAGAGCAAGAATCTTGACTTCTTGAGGTTCTAGAGAAAAATAGTAAGGCACTTGGCTGACATGTATCAGATCTCCGTGGGATAAATCCTGCACCGTGTTCACACCACATTTACCTGGAAGAATATGCCAAGCCGTTGTGCGAATTCCAAAGAAGATTGAACCTGAATCTCATGGACGTTGTCATGAAAGAAATCACTAAATGGTGTGACATAGGCTTTATTTATCCCATCTCTGATTCAAAATGGGTAAGCCCCTTGCATGTACTTCCAAAGAAGTCATGGCTTTCTGTGGTCACGAATGACAAAGGAGAGGAGATATCTACTCGGTTCCCAACATCCTGATACGTATGTGTTGACTACTGTGGTCTTAATGCAACAACGAAGAAGGACCACTTCCACTTGCGATTCATAGATCAAGTTTTGGAAAGACTAGGTGGAAAGAAGTTCTTCTACATTCTGGATGGGTTCTTCGGGTACAACTAAGTGGCAGTCGCCCCTGAGGACCAAGAGAAGACAACCTTCACTTGCTCGTTCAACACATATGCTTTCAGGAGAATGCCCTTTGGATTGTGTAATGCATCAACATTCTAGAGATGCATGCTTGCAGTCTTCATCGAGATGGTATGCAGTTTTCTCGAGGTGTTTATGGATGACTTCTTCGTCTATGGTGACAGCTTTGATTCTTGTCTTAATCACCTAGATATAGTACTTCAGAAACTCTGTTAAGTCAATTTAATGCTATCATGGGAAAAGAGCCACTTCATGGTCACAGAAGGGATTGTGCTGGGTCACATCGTTTCCAAACGTGGCATGAAAGTCGACCTGGAAATGGTGGATGTCATTGCCAATCTCGAGCCACCTCAGATAGTTAAGAATGTAAGGTCATTCCTGGGGCATGTGGGATTCTACAGAATATTCATCCATGATTTCAGCCGCATTGCCCGACCTTTGACAGAACTTCTATGCAAGGAGACTGAGTTTAATGCGGATGAACATGTTCTCATTTCATTCAATTAGCTGAAGGAGCTCATCACTCATGCTCCAGTCCTACATCTATAGGATTGGTCTCTTCCCTTTGAGATCATGAAGGATGCGTCATACTTTCGAGCTGGGGTTGTGTTAGGATAGAGGAAAGATAAGGTGCCCTATGCCAGTCAGTATGCCAGCAAAACATTAGATGAAGCTCAGAAAAATTATACAGTGATAGAGAAAGAATCGTTCGATGTGGTATTCATCCTCGAGAAGTTCGGATCCTACTTGCTGAAATCAAAAGTTATTATCTTCACCGACCACTCTGTTATCCGATACTTGCAGTAGAAGAAGGATGCCAAACCAAGACTGATCAGATGAATTGTTCTCCTCTAGGAATTCGATTTGGAAATAAAGGACAAGCCTGGAGTTCAAAACGTGGTAGCAGATCACCTCTCCAGAATTGAGCAGCAAGAGCCTCCATTGAGCGATACACCCATCAGAGACCTTTCTTGATGAGTTGATTATGGCTATGGTTTCACTCCCTTGGTATGCTGATATTGTCAACTACCTCGTTTCGAGGTAGTTCTGCAAGATTGGACGAAGATTCAGAAGGACAAATTCACGATCTATTTCTAACAATGGGGAGATCATCTCTTATTCAGGGAAGGAGCGGATTGCATTTGGTAGAGGTGTATTCATCAGGAGGAGCATCATAGTGTCCTCGAGCATTGTCACTGGCTCGATTCTGGTGGACATCACTATGGAGACAGGACGGCAATGAAAGTACTTCAGTGTGTCTTCTGGTGGCCCACACTATTTAAGGGTGCAGCAGCCTTCATCAAACGATGCACTGACTGTTAGAGATTGAAAGGAACCCTAACAACAAAAGATTCCATACCCCTAAATATCATTCAAATAGTAGATGTATTCGATACTTGGGGTATCGATTTCATGCGACCTTCTCCCAACAGTAAGGGATATGATCACATCCTACATGACGTTGATTATGTGAGTCGCTGGGTTGAAGCTATCCCCACTTGAGCCGCAGACAAGTGGACGATATGTCATTTTTTGAAAGAGAACATCATCTCGCAGTACGAGATCCCAAAGATACTCATATCAGACGGGGTATCCACTTATTAACAAAAAGGTCAAGAAATTAATGAAGGAATACGACATCGAACATCGAATCACATCTCCTTACCATCCCCAGACCAATGGCATGGCAGAATTGTCAAACAGAGAAATCAAGACAATCCTTCAGAAACTTGTGAAGCCAAATAGAAAGAATTGGTCCCAACTATTGGACTCCATCTTATGGGCATACAGAACCGCTTACAAGTCTCCCTTGAGCATGTCGCTCTATCGTTTTGTATATGGGAAACCATGTCATCTGCCCGTAGAAATAATTCACAAATCCTTACGGGAAATCAATACGTACAATCTGGACTCGCAAAGAAGTGGTCAGAAAAGAAAAGATGATCTGAACAGCCTCCTTGAATTCGGAGACTAAGCATACGATAACACATTGATGTACAAGAAGAAGGTAAAATGCTGGCATAACCGACACATCAGACGAAAGGCCTTCAAAGTTGGACAGAAAGTGTGGTTATTTGATGCAAAGTTGAAGATCTTCCCAAGCAAATTAAAAAACAAATGGATCAGGCCATTTCAAGTTCGTGAAGTGTGTGACGATGGCAGTATTGCAATATCAGAAGTTGTCTCCTGACGCATAGCCATTCGTCGTCAACGATCAGCACTGAAGCTTTACTTTGACCACGATACTTTCTTGGTCGTTGTTGACTCAATCCAAGTATTGTGCTTCGATGATACCTTTACAACAATAACAACATCAAAAGATTCAGATAATGAACCTCAAAAACTTTTCCTTTAATCTTTTTATCGTTTGTTCTTTTCTTGTTTCCATTTCCAACTTTTGTTCTCTGAAAACAATTCAGGTGTATTACCCCTTTTTTTCAGTCTTCTATACTTAGGGCACACTTTTCCCTTAGTATAGGGGGGAGTACAGCCCGATTACCTCCATTCTTTGATCCTCTCCATTGTCTCCTCTTCTTGCCTATCTGTAGGGCTCTCTTACCCTAAGTATAGGGGGGAGACAATCTGAGTATGATCTGTTCATTCTCACCCTTGACCACCCCTACCTTGTGTACAGTTTGTTATACTTAGGATTATTTGATCCTAAGTATAGAGGGGACGGTCAACTTCCCATTCAGTTATTCATGCCCTTGTTCCTTCTTTCTTTAGACTTTTCTATACTCAGTTTGAGTTATGTATTCTCTTTTTCTCTTTGATATGTGTGGGCATAGCTCGAACTGAGTATAGGAGGGTAGTATATACTATGTATATACTTTAAGCCATAACTCGTACTGTTGTATTTTAAGTAATACTTATGGCTAAAAATAATGTTAAAATCATTACAATCTTCTAAATAAAAAGTTGTTGATAGCTCCCTAAACATTTTTGTACGTACTGATTAATAAATCAGGCAAAAATACTTTTGCGAAATGTTTGAAAAATACTTTGGAAACCCTTTTGAAAAATCTTTTGAAAACAATTTGGAAAATATTTTGTAAAATGTATTTAACCTTTGTCAAAATATTTTGTTTGTAAAATTTTATTTTCTTTACGTGAAATAAAAATATTAGAAAATGATTTGCAAATGGTTTGAAAAATGGTTGCAATAATATTTGAAAATTTTATATAATGTTTGAAAAACCTAGGCAAAATGATTTTCAAATACATGTAAATATTTGTAAAGATTCTGTTGAACTATAGTTTTCAAAATGACTAAAAAAAGCTTTTCAAATAAGTTTGAGGAGTATACTCACCCTATCAAATTCTTTATACATATGTCTATAAAAGCGATCAATTACCCCTTGCAAATCACATAAGAACCAAAACTCTTGTGGGTAAAAGACGCCTCCCCATGTAAATATATGTACCTACTTTCTTAGCCAAAATCTTCTACTCCCAAAAATCACAAAAACATTTACAAAACTAAAAATACCAAAAACACTTTCTTAACAAAAAGCATTTCTATTCCTCATATTCCTTTTGTATATACTGATTAATAAATCAAGTTAAAATACATTTGCAAAATGATTTGAAAAATGGTTTGACCTACTTGGAAAACTTTTTATGAAACTTTTTCAACCTTTGTAAAAATATTTTGATTTAGAAAAATTCTTTTCTTGGTGTGAAATAAAAAGGATTTGAAAATCTACTTGCAAATGATTTTGAAAGTGGTTATGAAAATATTTGGAAAAATCTATATATACTATTGGAAAAATCTTTGCAGAATGGCTTTCAAATATTTGTAACTATTTGCAAAAATTATGTTATACTATAGTTTTCGAAGTTGTTTGCAAATAAATTTGAGGAATAAGTGGCATATTTTTGAGGAAATGGCTGAAGGAGAGGCCACCCTATCTTTATCCATAGAATATCAGAAGTACCCCAGATCGTTCAAAAGCAAGTTGATATGGCAACGTCTCGTGAGACAGAGAGAGATGAGAGCTCCAATTTCAGTATCATCGGGGGCCATCTCTCAAGAGTTGATATCATTGAGAAATGATCGTAGGATCTCAAGAAACTCGATGTGATCAAAAAGCGGACACAGAATCTCGACAAGCTAAACTAGCTCACCAAGTTATTGGAACTGTTGGTGGGCATCATTAGTTATGTCCAGTATGCGACGCCATCGATAGAAGCTCTATCTAGGAAGAAGGAAGATCCATTACTGTCACATCAACCTCAACCGAGCCAACAGCCACCTACATTCTATCACGTGTACTACGTGCAGGAGTCCGATCAGGACCAGCCGCATCAGTAGATAGTTGTTTACCATCCATAATTCCTTCCATCATCCGATCTAGCCTTTCCACCACCACCCTTGATCCAAGAAGTCAATGATGTTTGGACTAATGATGCACAGCTGGCCTGTCCTACCGGACAACCCCAAGGCCATCAACAAGCCAACATGTAGTACCACCAACCATAGGGTGGTCATTTTGGGCAGTCCTCACAGTCCCCACCTCAGTATTTCCAGCCTCCCCAGTATGCCAACCAATGGAGGCAGAATTAGCATTACCAGCAATCGTAGTACCGTCAGCCACAACCATACCACCACTATGCAGTTGCACCACGTCCACAATATCAACAGTACCCTCCTCCCTCCTACCATCAGTATATGCTTCCTCCACCTCCTCAGCACCACCAGCAATCGCTGCCATAGCTCTAAAACACTCAGCAGCAGCGTGGTATGCACGCTGAACCTACCAAGGCAAATCCAGTGAACCCAAACCTTTATTGCTTGGCCCAGCTCATCAATGGCTTAGAAGATATGACAAAGAAGTTAGATGGCCTAACTGCCATGAAAACCATAATTCCAGTGCAGGTCAAAGCCAACCCCAACAACTTCAAGTGAAAGGAGCATGTAGAACGTGATGTCCTGTCTATGCCTGTAGAGACAGATGATTGTACTATTGTTTTATTTAATGTTGTCACTCTCAAGAGCGGTAGGGCCATGCCTCCACCTACCAACAACAAGGGGAAGCATAAAGCTTCAGGTGAATCATCATCTTCTGCATTAATCGTGCCAGCTACAGGGGCGGGTGACGAAGAAGAACAAGAAGGAGGAGCCATTCCAGCTGTCATCCACCATCATGGCCATCACAAAAAAGAACATAAAAATCAGAAAAAGGAAAAATAACAAAAAGATGATCGTCTCCAAAGTGAAATCGTTCCAGCCATGGAGGAGCCGCCAGTTACAGTTGATCCTACGCTAGACGACAAAGCGAAGGCCCCACTTTTTGCTTGTCCACCAGCACCAACATCTCAGCTTCCAGATTGTACTCCTTTTTGTAACACGGACGTACAACATAGTGTGGACAACAATCTTGTTGTAAATAAGAACTCTATTTCTGATTTCAGCACTGTATATATTCATTTTCCTGATGCAATAGAAAAATCCAAAAAAACTGCAAAAAGAAAACGTGAATTATCTGATCTTAGAGTTGTGGATATTATTAATAGCTTGACTATTGAGATTCCATTGATGAAGGCCATGGATTACATGCCATCTATAAAGAAAGGGTTGAAAGAGGCATGTACAAGCAAGCGTCGACCAGTCAAAAACAACATGCACCGACAGGTTGAGAAGCACGTTCTCACCATGGCTACTGTTGCAACCATCAGCAATCTATCATAGAAGAAATAAGACAAAGGAGCATCTCTAGTCAGTTGTGAGATTTTCGATCAGGTCTTCGAGCGAACCCTGCTTGACAACAGTTCTTCCATAAACCTCCCGTCCTCGTCATTATTGCAAGAATTTGGGTTAGGTCCTCTCAATCAGACACGAATGATCCTTCAATTCGTGGATCTATCAACCAAGCAACCTAGAGGTCTTTTGGAAGACGTTGTGGTGAAGGTGCAGGAAATGTAGTTCCTAGTTGACTTTGTAGTCCTTGATATGTATTCTCTGCATCCTTACTTTAGACTCCTATCATTCTTGATCGACCATTCCTACGCACCTCAGAAGCCTTGGTTAACTATGGGTTTGGCAAGATCACGTTCAGCTCGGGCAACAAAAGAATCACCATAGACATGATCCGTGAGCCTAAAGTCATAACTGATGAGGGTCATGCAACACCATCCGAAGCAGACTATGACTTCATTGCAGAAATCAGAGATATACCACTCTCTTTGAATGATCCATGGACACAAGAAATCCTCTCCCTAGAGGAGGACTTGGAAAGCACAGTTGACGCAAGCTCCGATGATATTTGAGAGACATAATCCAATGTTCTGATGCATCTCTTAATCTCGAAGATTCACTCTAGCCTGAACATAATAAATCTAGTGCAGAACTATTCGGCACATTATCAGAATCTCAATAGAGCACTAAGGTCAACTACCCTACAAAAGTTCAGGCAACACATCCTCCAACTAGCACTGTTTCAAAAATGACTCAGAAACTGGGCAGATCAGAATCAGAACTCAAGCCTTTTCCAGCAGGTTTGAAGTATGTTTTCCTTGCGGGCGCAAAAAACATGTATCCGATCAGCATCATCAGCAGGCTGACTCAAGAGCAAGAATCTTGACTTCTCGAGGTTCTAGAGAAAAATAGTACGGCACTTGGTTGGCATGTATCATATCTCCGCAGGATAAATCCTTCATTGTGTTCACACAACATTTACCTGGAAGAAGATGCCAAGCCATCCCATGAATTCCAACCCAAATCTCATGGACGTCGTCATGAAAGAAATCACTAAATGGTGTGATGCAGTCTTTATTTATCCCATCTTTGATTCAAAATGGGCAAGCCCCTTGCACGTAGTTCCAAAGAAGTCAGGGTCACCAATGATAGAGGAGAGGAGATATATGCTCTCGTCCCAACATCCTGGCACGTATGTGTTGACTACTGTGGTCTTAATGCAACAACAAAGAAGGACCACTTCCCCTTGCGATTCATTGATCAAGTTTTGGAAAGACTAGCTGGCAAGGAGTTCTTCTGCTTTTTGGATGGGTTCTCCGGGTACAACCAAGTGGCAGTTGCCCCTGAGGACCAAGAGAAGACAACCTTCACTTGCTCGTTCAACACATATGCTTTTAGGAGAATGCTCTTTGGATCGTGTAATGCATCGACATTCCAGAGATGCATGCTTACAGTATTCGTCAAGATCGTAGGCAGTTTTCTCGATGTGTTTATGGACGACTTCTCCATCTATGATGACAAATTTGATTCTTCTCTTAAACAAGCCATGACATCAATTTAATGCTATCATGGGAAAAGAGCCACTTCATGGTCATGGAAGGGATTGTGCTGGGTCACGTCGCTTCCAAACGTGTCATGAAAGTCAACCAGCAAAGGTAGATGTCATCGCCAATCTCGAGCCACCTCAGATAGTTAAGAATGTGAGGTCATTCCTGGGGCATGTGGGATTCTACAGAATATTCATTCGTGATTTCAGTTGCATTGCCCGACCTTTGATAGAACTTGTATGCAAGGAGACTAAGTTTAATGCGGATGAACATGTTCTTCTTTCATTAAATCAGCTGAAGGAGCTCATAACTCATGCTCCAGTCCTACAGCCACCGGATTGGTCTCTTCCCTTTGAGATCATGAAGGATGTGTCAAACTTTAGAGTTGGGGTTGTGTTAGGACAGAGGAAAGATAAGGTGCCCTGTGTCATTCATTATGCTAGCAAAACATTAGATGAAGCTCAGAAAAATTATACAGTGATAGAGAAAGAATTGTTGGCAGTGGTATTCACCCTCGAGAAGTTCAGATCGTACTTTCTTAGATCAAAAGTTACCATCTTCACCGACCACTCTGCTATCCGATACTTACAGTAGAAGAAGGATGCCAAACCAAGACTAGTCAGATGGATTGTTCTCCTCTAGGAATTCGATTTGGAAATCAAGGACAAGCCTAGATTTCAGAACGTGGTAGCAGATTACCTCTCCAGAATTAAGAAGCAAGAGCCTCTGTTGAGTAGTACACCCATCACAGACACCTTGCTTGACGAGTCAATTCTGGTTGTGGATCACTCCATTGGTATGTTGATATTGTCAACTACCTCATTTCGGGTGTAGTTCCGCAAGATTGAATGAAGATTCAAAAGGACAAATTCTTATCGATGATCCATTTCTGCCAATGAAAAGATCCTCTCTTATTCAGGGAAGGAGCAGATTGCATTTGGCGTAGGTGTATTCCTCAGGAGGATCATCATAGTATCCTTGAGCATTGTCACTGGCTCGATTCTGGTGGACATCACTATGGAGACAGGACAACAGCGAAAGTACTTCAATGTGGCTTCCGGTGGCCCACACTATTTAAGAATGCAGCAGCCTTCGTCAAACAATACACTGATTGTTAGAGATTGAAAGGCACCCTCACAACAAAAGATTCCATACCCCTAAAGATCATTCAGATAACAGATTCATTCGATGCTTGGGATATCGGTTTCATGGGACCTTCTCCCAACAGTCATGGATATGAGCACATCCTACTTGGCATTGATTATGTGAGTCGCTGGGTTGTAGCTATCCCCGCTTGAGCCGCAGACAACCGGACAGTGTGTCGCTTTTTGAAAGAGAACATCATCTCGCGGTTCGGGATCCCAAAGATTCTCATATCAGACGGGGGTAGCCACTTCATTAACAAAGATGTCAAGAAATTAATGAAGGAATACGACATCGAGCATTGAGTCGCATCTCCATACCATCCCCAGATCAATGGCATTGTAGAATTGTCAAACACAGAAATCAAGATGATCCTTCAGAAACTTGTGAAGTCGAACGGAAAGAGTTGGTCCCAACTCTTGGACTCCGTCTTATGGGCATACATAACCACTTACAAGTCTCCATTGGGCATGTCGCCCTATCGTCTTGTATATGGGAAACCATGTCATCTGCCCCTAGAATTAATTCACAAATACTTATGGGCAATCAATATGTGCAATCTAAACTAACAAAGAAGTGATTAGAAAAGAAAAGATGATCTAAATAGACTCCTTGAATTTCGAGACTATGCATACGATAACACATTGATGTGCAAGGAGAAGGTAAAACGCTGACATGACCGGCACATCAGATGAAAGTCCTTCGAAGTTGGACAGAAAGTGTGGTTATTTGATGCAAAGTTGAAGATCTTCCCAAGCAAATTCAAAAGTAAATGGATCAGGCCATTTCAAGTTCGTGAAGTGTGTGACAATGGCAGTATTGCAATATAAGAATTTGCCTCCTGATGCATAGCCATTCGTCGTCAACAATTAGCTACTGAAGCCTTACCTTGAGCACGATACTTTCTTGGTTGTTTTGACTCAATCCAAGTACTGTGCTCCGATGATACATCCACAACATTGGAAGCATCAAAAGATTCAGATAATGCACCTTAAAAACTTTTCCTTTAATCTTTTGTCTTTTGTTGTTTTCTTGTTTTCATTTCCAGCTTTTGTTCTCTGAAAAAAATTCAGGTGTATTACCCCTTTTTGTCAGTCTTATATACTTAGGGCACACTTTGCCCTAAGTATAAGGGAGGAGTACACCTTGATTACCTCCATTCTTTGATCCTCTCCATTGTATCCTTTTCTTTCCTATCCTTAGGGCTCTGTTACCCTAAGTATAGGGGGAGACAATCTGAGTACTATATGTTCATTCTCACCCTTGACCATCCCTACCCTGTGTACAATATGATATACTTAGGATTATTTGATCCTAAGTATAGTGGGGACGGTCAACTTCCCGTTCAGTTATTCATGCCCTCGTTCCTTCATTCTTTAGACTTTTCTATACTCAGTATAAGTTATGTCTTCTCTTTTTCTCTTTGATCTGTGAGGACATAACTCGAACTAAGTATAGGAGGGTTATATATACTATGTATATATTTTAAGACATAAATCGTACTATTGTATTTTAAGTAATACTTATGGCTAAAAATACTATTAAAATCATTACAATCTTCTAAACAAAAGATGTTGATAGCTCCTCAAACATTTTGGTACGTACTGATCAATAAATCAAGCAAAAATACTTTTGCGAAATGTTTGAAAAAAACTTTGGAAACCTTTTGAAAAATCTTTTGAAAACTGTTTGGAAAATATTTTGTAAAATGTATTTAACCTTTGTCAAAATATTTTGTTTGTAAAATTTTATTTTCTTTATGTGAAATTAAAATGTTTTAAAAACAATTTGCTAATGGTTTGAAAAATGGTTGCAATAATATTTGAAAATTTTATATATAATGTTTGAAAAACTTTTGCAAAATGATTTTCAAATAAATGTAAATGTTTGTAAAGATTATGTTGGAAAATAGCTTTCAAATGATTGAAAAAAGCTTTTCAAATAAGTTTGAGGAATATGCTCACCATATCAAATTCTTTATACATATGTCTATAAAAGTGATTGATTACCCCTTGCAAATCATACAAGAACCAAAACTCTTGTGGGTAAAAGACGCCTCCCTGTGCAAATATATGTACTTACTTTGTTAGCCAAAATCTTCTACTCCCAAAAATCACAAAAATATTTGTAAAACTAAAAATATCAAAAACATTTTATTAACAAAAAGAATTTCTATTCCTCAAATTTTTTGTATATACTGACTAATAAATCAAGTTAAAATATTTTTGCAAAATAATTTGAAAAATGATTTGACTTGTGTGTAAAATTTTTGTGAATTTTTTTCAACCTTTGTAAAAATATTTTGATTTGTAAAAATTCTTTTCTTGGTGTAAAATAAAAAAGGATTTGAAAATCTACTTGCAAATGATTTTGAAAATGGTTGTAAAAGTATTTGTAAAAACCTATATATATACTGTTGGAAAAATCTTTGCAGAATGACTTTCAAATGTTTTAACTATTTGTAAAAATTGTGTTGTACTATAGTTTTCAATGTTGTTTGCAAATAAATTTGAGGAATAAGTGCATCTTTAAATGAAAATAAATGTAAATATATTTCTACAAAATAAAATTCTTTACCAATTGTACATACATACCTATATAAATAACTTTTCAAACTTGTAAATTCTTGAATTCTCATCTCTTGTAAAAAGAAGCACGCCATCGTAAATAGTTGTGCATACTTTTTATTTTTATTTTTATGTAAAAAATCTTTTTGTTTTCAAATTCTTTTTGAACAAAAAATACATCATTCTTTCTGCACTGTACATAGCATTTGCATGAGCATTCATATTCTTTCGGATTGAGCTTGACGATTGAACAAGCCCTGATAAAGTTGAAGATTGGAGTTTGGTTGGACCTTGATGCACCTAACTACACTGGAACCTTATATGAACTAGATTTAAGACACTTCAGGTCCATTGGGACTTAATTCTTTGAGACTTAGGGCTGGGTTCAAGTCACCTCAACTGACCAACTAGAACTTTTCAAGACGCACGCATGACTCTTGTCGGTTGTGGCCTAACTTGGACATTTGCACCTTTCACTTGGCTCAACTCAATTGGAGTGGTGAAGGGATTGGATTTGTCAATCTGAGATGCACACGAGTGGAAACATTTGTCGTCGTCTAGACAGGGAAGTGCATCCCAACCTGGTCCACTTGCCATGAATTTGAATGACAGGAGAGTGTGGGTTATAACAATGTTCAAAAGAGGGATAGTCTTCTGGCTCAAGAGGAAAAACTCCTTATGTAAATGTTGTTGTAAATAGTATTTCAAAAAAAGAGAAGAATAAAAACTCCAAAAAAATGGACAGGCCTTAAAATAAAATAAAATGTCTATCGGAGTATGTATATATGTGGTATAGTCAATAAGCAAGCTTGAACATCAAAGTTATACCATGTGAGCCTGCAGTTGGATGACTTGACTACACTAGTCATGCATCCTAGGATAGGTAGCTACATTGGTTGCTGTCAATTCTTTTCTTCACCTCCTCCTCTTGAGTTAGATGCCACGTGAACTTAGAAGGGAATACCCCGAGTATAGAGTGCTGGATTGGGGAATCATTAGATTGTCATTATGGAGAAGTCACTCCTTTTGTCATTTCAGTTGGGGAGAGCCACTATCACTTACATTGTACAAGTCAGCTTCATAGTAATAAGGGTTTGCAAATGATGTAGGCTATTTATGACATGGCTATTGAGGTGGTTTAAACCAAGTTTTGTGACTCTTGAAGGTTGTTGTGTTTTAAATTTGGTTCCCGACTGGGTTCCACACACATTTTCACGTCAAGGTCGGACCTGAGCTTCAAACTTTGATCTTGTAAGGACAAGTTTAAAAACTGAAAGCAATTCTATTTATTCTTAGAGAATGGAAATTAAAAAAAATAATAAGATAAAGTAGGCAACTAAAATACAAAAAAATATAAAGAAGAGAAAAAAAATAATGGAGAATTTACAAAAGAGGACAAACAACATCTACATTTTTTTGCTTTTCTAATATTAATTTTTTGTATTATTAATAAGAGATATTTACAACAGAAAAATACAATAAAATACTAGACATAAGATACAACACAACAATAATTTTTTAGATTTTCAATCATTAAAAAATAAACAAAGAATGAATATTTACATTATATACATTGTACACCTCGGTCCCTTCAAATCCAAATTTTACAAACGAGCTCCGATTTTAATGAAACCACTTCCGTTGGATAGACAATTTTCTAACTTAAATTTTAAAAGTGAGTTTGGTAATTTGGAGTTCATACGGAGCAGGAATTTGGCCGGGAAGTTGGACTTTACGGTATTTTTCTCTTTAGGATGTCGGGGCACTTATTTGATGTGGAATTTATTTTATATTTTTATATTTTTATATACATTTTTATGAACAAGTTAGAGAAAGAATTAGCTAAAATTGAGTTTAAATAAAATTATTAAAAATATATGAAGTTTTGGGCTATTTACAGGTGAAAAACTCTTTTATTTTGCGGCTTTTTATTGTTAATTTATTTTATACAACCTAATATACAATAATTAGTGTGGTTTATTTACAAGAATCATTTTATTAATTTATTGATTTTATGGAAATTTATTTGAGATTTTACTCATGGATTTTTTAAGATCAGTAGATTGAGATGATGAATCGCGTATTCATCAATCACGCGTAGAGGATCTCACCGGAGCTCAGCTCTGGCAAACCACGCCAATCACAGATTAACCTAATCTAACTAACTAGAACCTAAACTAAGAACTAGAAATGAAAGCTATGACTAATGCAAATAAAATAAACTATAAAAGGTAGCTCTTATACCTGGGGTTGTCCTGGTAGTAGGGTCGCCGAAGTTGGCAGTCGTGGGTGCACCCTGTCCTCCTGGAGCTCGGCCAACCGCGAGGAAGCACCTCCTATCGCGAGTAACTCGACTAGGCTCAAGACCAGGGCTCCTAGACTCAAAATGGTGAACAAAATATCAATGGAGGATGAAGGCTTTATTATATAACGTGAGAAACATCCTTATTGACTGGCCGAATTCAACGAATCAATGCTATGTACATTGGATTAGAGGGCTCGACATGCGTCTACAATGATCAGAGATGATATCTTCTGAAGAGATCGATAACGATTAAGTGATGATTCAATTGGGAAAAAGGGAGGAAAAGAGGGGATTGGACAGGAGCATCAACTCAAGAGCTGAAGGGGATAGTTGACTGGCGGTCAACAAACGGAGCTCAGAGATTGGTCCACGTTGGCATGCAAAACGACAAAACTGCCAATCTATTCAAAAATAATTATTTTAAAACAGTAAATGATTTTATTAATTTTTTTATATGAAATAAAAAAAATGCTTATTATTTAATGTAGTATTTTATTATAATTTTTTGAGTTTATTTATTAGTAGTTAGTTTTTAATGGTGTATTTATAGGTATATTCATCTATGTTTTGTACATTTTTTTGTACATTTTATTTTATTATTTTATTCTTTTATTTTATATATTTATAACTTATTTTTAGGTGTATAAATATATTTTTATTTTATTTTTATTATATAATTTGTATGCTTAAATAAATAGATATGTATATTGTGTAGGTGTATTGATAGGTATTTAATCTACGTTTTATATAGACCTTTTTATTTTAATGTATTTTCTTTTGTTTTATTTTATCTTTGTATTTTTAATATAATATAAACAATATTTACAATATTATAAAAAATATAAAGAATAAGAATAAAAGAATGAAATCCACTTATATATATACAAGTAATAACATGTATTTTGTCTATGTTTTCACATAGACTTTTTTTCATTTTATTTTTAGTTTTATTTTAGTTTAAGTATGCATATATGTTATAAATAATTATTATAAAATTATAAAAATATGAATTTGTAAAAAATAAAAAAAGAGTGAATATAATGAATATTTTAACAGGGTATAATGTATACTGAGGGTCCAAAACCTAACTTTCACATCGTAACTCACAAAATATGAAACCACCTCCATTAAATAGCTTGTGAAAAGGTATATACAATTAGAGGTGATTTTGATATGTTTTAAGTTTTTATTTGAAAGATATGGGTCTGTGAAGTTGGGGTTTTGACTTTTTATCCTGTGTATAACATGAACATTGTATATTATTTTTGTACAAACTCAATTTTGTATTTTTGTTTACATTATTATATACAACTTTCATGTACAAAGTTTCTTTATTTGGTTTATAAATAATAAAGAATAAAATAGGTGTCCAAAATGTGTAAATAATGAATAAATGAAATAGATTTTTATTGCATTCTTGGCCCTTATCTACCCCTACTTTATTCCTTGTCGACCAACTCAATTCTTGACTTGGTCTTGGGATTCAGGGTCATACAATATCTTCTCTATTTTATTCTTTTTATTCTCTTCTCTTTATTTTATAATTTTGGCATTAAAAACCATATTATTCACACAATAAATGCAATAAATAATGAATGCTATTTTGTGCAAATTGATGATATTTACATGCATTAGCTAGGGTTTTTAAGGCCAAAATGATAGAATAAAGGTGATGAAATAGAGATTCATCACCCCCCCTTATACTTGCCTTTTCTAGTCCTTAGAAAACACTTATGCAATAAGTACAAAAAAGAATAAATAAGAAAAGAAAAAGATATTATAAATATGATTTATAATGTATTAGAGAGAGCTACTTATAATTTATATTTGTTGATTAATTATTAATGTGTATTGGATACACATTCTGTAATTAATTGAAAATGTAAATTATATTTTGGTTTGGGTTGTGAATATGATTCACAAATTTCCAATGGTAAGATTGCAATATTACCAAAATTAATTATGAATTATTTTTGAAGAATAAATCACAACAAAAGTTTTTGGAAATGATAATGGAGATTTCCATGGAGATTTGCAATCTCATGGGATTTCATGAGATTGCCTCCACATGGAATCATGTGGACGGTTACCAAGTCCTACTTGGATTGGTGGTTGTCCACCATGATTGACATGGGAGATGTAATCTCCATGTTTATTCTCTCCTTATTTGGTTGATCTAATTTGGGATTGAATTGTATTTGATTTATAAAATATATTTGATCTAAATTAAATCATAAATTTGTTGGCTTTTACCAACAACAATCTTGATCATTGGATTGAACATAAAGCAATCTCATCCATTGATTTTATATATCCCATGGATCCCAAAACCCTATAAATAGAGAGGCATACCATGCTCTCTAGGGCTATGAAATTTTGGAGCACATCTCTCTCTCTCTCTCTCATTTCTCCCACACGCCAACTCTCTCTCTCTCTCTCTTGGTGGCCGTCCACCAAACCCTAGAGGAGAGATTCGTCGTTTCCTTCGCCACCGCACCGCTGCTTCAACGTTCTTCACTTCTCCGTCTTCTTAGAGTGCTATGCTCACGAGAGGATGTTCGATCTCGTACGATGAGATCAGCAGTTCACCGTGCTTGGATCAACTCGTTGGATTGCGAGGATCACGCGGTTCATCCCCGCGCTCATAAGCGCCTTCTCCGACGATCGGACTTGAGATAGAAGGTCTCTTTTATTAGAGACTACATAAACCACACTTCAAGAGGCATTCCTTTATACTTGTTGTGGTTCTAGATGAAACGATCTGAGAATCGTTCTTGGATCATGTGGTTTCATCGCATGAAAATTTTTTAAAATTCCGCTGCACAGAACAACTAGTACGACCAGTCGTTCTGCATCGTATTCGATACGACGATCACGCTTCTGTGATGTGCTTGAGGATAATACCATATCCTTCATTCTACTCCCACTGCATGGCTGACATCTAGCTTTTATACACATCTAGCATACACTCAGCTTCTTGTAACTGATGCACAAGTGCAAGCAATTCTAGCATTCACTTCCTTAACTCTTTGAGGTGTTATCCCTTTAGATAGGTCAATACCATATCTTAAGGAAAGGAATTCTTTCTTGGAATTTTCCAGAAATTGGAACATGTCCAAGATGTACTACAAATGTGACGATCCCAATACCCTCTTCCCTTTGCTTCTGAACACCTTCAGAACTAAGATCCAAGAGATATCCATGACATCATATCTCAAGTTATGGAATAGCCAGATCATAAAACACTTATTATCATCCTTATATCATTCCTAATGATTAGGATATTATCTACATTTAGCACGATGAACACAATGGCACTCCCACTAAGCTTCACATGGTTCATCAAGATTATATCTGAAATCATAACATTTACAATTTCGTTAAATCTTATGTTCCAGCTACAAGAAGCTTATTTGAGTCCATACAAGCTTGCACATCTTGCTTTCCTCAACCATGAAGCCCTGGGGCTACTTCATGTGAATATCCTCAGAGAGGTATTCATAAAGGAATGCAATATTGACTTTCATCTTACAGATGTCAAAGTTAATTTGTGTAGCTATAGTCAGCAATATTCTGATGGGTTTAAGCATGGTCACTGAAGAGTAAGTCTCATCGCAAGCGATGTCTTCTCTTTGGTGTGTATCTTATGGATACGAACCATGCTTTGAAGATCTGTACCTTCTCATCATGTTCCCTTTCTCTTGAAGATCCATTTACACCTTTACGGGTCTTACCCATATAGGTGGATCCTCGAGGGTCCATATACAACACTTGTATATGAAGTCTACTTTAGACTTTATTGCTAAAATCCATCTTTCCATGTTATGATCCTTAGGAGTTTCATCACATGAAATCCGATCATTGTTAGACTTAACTGACACATGGAGTACATCCTAAAACTCATTTAAAGAGGCATTATGTTTCATCTTTAATTGTCCTTTTAGTTTCCGATTTCAGGAGCCTCATTATCATCTCAAGATTAAATGAGTTTCTTTACTTCATTTTCAACTTGATTCTCAAGAGAGTCATATTCTAAGAATCACATTCTCAGAAATGAGATCTTTTAAGAATCTCAATGTCATAAAGTAGGTATCCAATACCATCCTTTATTTTCATAATGAAGTAGCACTCTCTAGTGCTAGATTCCAGCTTGCATGCATGGAACCATATTAAGGATATATATTGTAGTCTCTACTACATATATACATGGAAAGTAAGAGGAAATTACGTTAAAGTTCATCATCGATAAGATCATGTCACACATGATCCAATTGTATCTCCTTATACTCTTTTGAGTTAAGATGTGTTAAGAGGATTGAGATAGAAATGATATTCATATCTCCATAAGGTATTCTTTGAATTCACCTAACAAGTACATGCTACCTAGATTAGATCAAATTCATTTTATCTTCCTTCAAACTTTGATTTTAAACCAAAATTATGAAATCTTTGAACATTTCAAAGGTTCTTAGGTGAAGAGAAGAAATCTCATATCATACATAATCATCAATAGATATCACATATCCATAATGTTTACTATGATATAGATGATCCGCATACATCAATATGTATGAGACCCTGAATACATTGACATCTTACACCTTTCCCAAGGAAAGGTGTATTGGACATATTTTACTTTTGAATACAATATTCATAAGTATGTAAGTTCTGAAATTTCAAACATTCTAAAGTTTCATTCTTACTTGTCTATTGATCAAATCAACAGGCAAACGTACAAAGCTTGATGCCAGATCATTGTCAAATGATCTTCATCCTCTTATTGGTCTTTAAAGGTTTAATTTCATTATTCTAAATGTTAATAAACTATTCATTAATTTTCTAATTCAGTAGAGTCCTCTGGATGTTAGATTACTTTCTGAAATATATCCATCATATTCTTTATGATAGGTCCATTCCAGAATTCATGTTTATTTCTAACATTTAGAAACAAACAATGAGTGTATTCTAATGTCTAGGTCATAGAGACATTCCCTAAGACCAAGGGCTCTCCCACTGAAATTATGAAGTCTATTGATTAAATGGAAATTATTGCAACAATTGCATCAATTCCAACATGGATGACCATTAAACCTTAAGATCAAATTTCTAATCTTCTAATATATATGTAACCAATAGCAAGTGTCATTAGAAGATTGAGATACAATTTATTGGACTTTATCTTATCAAATAAGAAAGTCAATTTCAATGATTTATGTAGATTATTATGATGCTCTATCCGAGCCCTTCTCTAAGGATTCTAGACAGACTTGATAGTCATACTATCAACACATCAACTTATTATAGTATTGGCATTTATCCAACTATTTGGATGTCATATGGAATTCATAGAAGTATGGTCAACTCTTTGACTTTCTTTCTCATCTTGGGTCTGACCCGTGCTTCCACTGTGCTCCCTTTATCTATAAACAACCATTGCTTAAGACAAAGGATCTCTTATGTTGAACTCAAAGGAATTCAATGTAAGAGCATTTCAACATTTATACATGCTTCATTCAATTCATACAATATGAATATTATGAAGCTTCATGAATGACTAGAGCATAGACAGTAAAATAATGACACTCATCATGTCTACATCCATCTAGACTTTTAAAAACATTGGTTCAGGTAGGTATTTAAACATTTTGAATACATCATCCCTTATAGAGCCACCATTCGGCATGACGTAGTGAACCATCTCATTCATGATAAACGTTAAGAGCTCATATGTATGCCAGGATATCTTCATTGATTTTATAAGGATTATTTGACAATTGCGATCATCATCGACATGTCACTTCCAAAGTACATCCGATGAGAGATCAAGACTATAGAGACATACAAACCCTATGGTTGTAGTCCTATTATCTATTTAATTGTCATTCCTCATTATTATGAGGAAACTTGCACATTGAAACTACATACGTTACGTGTCCAACTACAAGTACAATATCTGGATCATGGGTCCAATCCATGATAGTTTACTGGTTATTATTGAGTATATTATTGAGTGGGTATAATGAAGGATTATCTGAAATAAGAAATTTGCATAAATATATAAATATATACTTTACTTTAATTTAGGAATTTTCATATCAAAGTTGTCTTGCCTTGTCAACACTGAAAGTTCATTCCCTTAATCACTTTCAATGTAAGAGATATACTTACCATCATATTTCAGCAAGATCTGGGATCTCCTTCCTTATCTTTGTTACATCCCAATAATATGAGAATCTGCAACTCGGATAAAAAGAAGCGGGAACACATTCCACCTTGCAAGTCCAACTTGCATCTCCAAATTTGATCTTTAACACCCGGGCCCACCACCCCTAAGCTGATGTTGACCTGTCATTAATTTAACCAACCGTCAACAGGAATAGTGCTTGCTATGCGCAATCCAATATTGCCCCAATAATATGAGGATCCGATATTGGGGTCACTACGCATACGGCCTTACTTTTTAAAGAAGCAAAGAGCCCGATCCAGATGCGCTTGCATACAGGAGCTGTCACTTCGGACGGGCGTCTCCTACATACAATCCCTGGCAACGGAATCCTTCGCCTTGACTAGAGACCACGGATGTCACTTATGTGATCCTCCATATCACGTTCAAATTCTAATTAATCATTATGAATCATATTCATTACGATTAATTCTTCCAAGGGAATTAACACATCTATTTATAATAGAGTGTCTTAATTTTAATTGGATTCCAATTAATCTAATCATATTAAATTAATAATCCAATTAATATCCAACAAACATTCTTAATTGTTACTTGAATTATGGTATTATCTCAAATACATATTATTTCGAATTTTAATAATTAGAAATACATCATGATTTCTTAAGCATTGTACTAACCCTACCTGTTGTCATGGTCGGTACCGACGGGAGTGGGACAGACCGCACACGGTGCAACCTGCTACCCTAACACTCCCCGACTAGACACCATATCTACCTCAGGAAAGGATAATGCAAAATAGATCACTTTGTACTTGAGATGATCATCGATTTATACCATATAATAATAATCAAAACAATTTTGATTAACATTATAATGAGATTTGCTAAACAAATCTCAAGTCCTATTCAAGCAACATGTTTGTTGGAATGTAGATCATGTAGATCATGCAACCAATTAGTGATCTAGATCACATCTAATCAAATATTGGTTAATGCAATGCCATTTAAGGAAATAATTATCATCAAATATTTCACAAATATTTATGCATAATTATTCCAGGAAATTAAATAATTTAATTTCACTAATTGATTAAATGAGGTTCTTGATTAGGAAAGTATTTCCAGCAGTGACCCTCACGTACTAAAAATACAATATCTCAATCAATTTAAATCCAAATTAAGAAAAGTAAGTTCCTAAAGTTTGCTAATTTGATTTACAACAGAACCTAAGTGATTTGAATGCATTTCAAGATATTTCAAATTCACAGTTAACTCTTTAGTTACGTTGAGATTCGCAGTCCCGGAAACTTTGGATACATGTTCACTAAAATAAGCATAACTTGAGCAAACGGAATCGAAATCATGCAAACTCAGATCCTACGGTTTCCTTATTCAATGAGGAACGAAATACAATTACTATTTTATAAAAAAATGTAAACAGTATCTAAAATAATCTCAAAACAGAGATGCGAAAATGAAATGCAAGAAAACTTTCGCAAACCCTAATGAACACAAGTTATCCTCGGTTAATGGATCGTATCGAAAACCACTGATCTAAGACTCTGATACCACTTGAAGGATATGGTGAGATCCTTAAACACATCACGGAAGCGTAAGGATCGCATCGTATGCGATCGGGAGCGACTAGTCGTACTAGTAGCTCGATGCAGCGGAAATTAAAATTTTTTATGTGACGAAACCACATGATCCAAAAACACATCTCGGATTGTTTTGTCTAAACCACAAACAAGTAATAGGATTACCTCTTGAAGCGTGGTTACGATCGAGTCTCTAAACGAAGAGACCTCCTGTCTCAAGTCCAATCCGACGGAGGAGACGCTTGCAAGCGTGTTGATGAAACACGTGCTTCTCGCAATCCATGTTGATGATCCAAGTGGAGGATCTCCTGATCTCGACACACGAGATCCGATGTCTTCTTCATGAGCAAGGTGCACCGAACGAGATGGAGATCTACGTGCAAATGATCGGGCAACATAACGACGACGCTGCGGCGATGGAGACTCCCTCTAGGGCATCCATGATGGACGGCAATGAGAGAGGAAGAGAGAGGGCTGACGTGTAGAGAGAAAGAGAGAGAGAGAGAGAGAGAGAGAGAGAGAGAGAGACTTATGTTCTCTTGTGTGTTAAGAAGAGCAAAGGGATGCCTCTTCTTTTATAATAATTTGAGATCCATGGACAACACAAATCCAATGGTTCTCATTGATTGTATTTCTTTAATGGCTAAGATTTGTATTGGTAAAAACTAATAACAATTAATTTAATTTAGATTAAATATATATTGATAAATCAATATAATTCAATCACCAAATTAAATCAAGATTTCTTGGAGATCATAGGAGAGAGAGTGCCTCCTTCCATGTTGGAAGGAGGGGACGGCCACACATTCCTAATAGGAATGGTGGCCGTCCACTCCATATATATGGAAGGTGGCTCTCATCTCTATATTGTAATCTCCAAGATTATGCAACAACTTTTGTTGCAAATTATTCTACAAAAATAATTCACAATTATTTTGTAGATATTGCAATCTTGCCATTGAAAAATTTGTGAATCATATTCACAACCCAAAATAAAATGTAAATTACATTTTCAATTCAATGTCCAATGTGAATCTAATTCGCATTAACATTTAATTAACAAATATAAATTACAAATAGCTCTCTCTTATGTATTATAAATCACATTTATAATATATATGACTAATATGGATATTGCTATCCACATTATTCATATCCATGATTATTAAATAACATTTAATCATCTTGGATCTCTATTCTCTTGTTCTCAAATAATATGAATCACATTCATATTATTCCCATCTTTGATAGTTAAATCACATTTAATTATTTAAATAACTCTCCTTATAAGATGAATCATATTTATATTACTCATGATAATTAAATCACATTTAATTATCAATTTTCTCAATGCTCAGATACACATATCAACAACGAAATTATCTTGAACTCTTTCAAGGATAATGTGCTTTCTCCACGAATACTTGGAGATAAGGACATGGTGATTGTATTGTTCCACGTATAGTGACTTGGATATTGAGATCATATATCAAATCCAGATTGCGAGCCTCCCATAGATGTTTGATTAAATCAAGATCGCAAATATAATCTTCTCATTGCATCTGAATCACATTCAGATCAATGTCCATCATTTGGACCAAGATAAGATTACTTCTCTACTGAGACGAGTCACTAAAATCCAGACCCGTTTTATCACTCCCTAGGAATGGAAGCGTCATGGTTATACAATCATTTATGATCACATCACCCTCAGGTATTCCGTATACATGTACATCCTGCATACTGGAAGACTCAGAATAAAACCGAAGTATTAGATCAATTTTACACTGTCTACTTCAGGGTTTTATCAGTAAGTTTCTCATTGGATCATTGGGTGTTGGTATCGATCATATACTTTCCAAAAGCATATATCATACCTAGGTCTTGATCATATACTTTCCAAAAGTATATATCAGACCTACAAATTCAGTCAAGCTTCCAAAGCGAGACGATCGTGCACAAAATTTGATTCGTCCCAATATCTCATGAGTGAGCTCATGTCTTCTGTTTCAGTAACTGAACCTGTATGATTCCTTTGAGAGACGTATTACTCATATGCCCTTACATGCACACCAGCGCGCCGGTGTATAGACCTTGATTAGGTCATCAACCTATTGGTCTGTCAAATGTACATACTCAGACATATAGTAACACATCTGTCTCTGGTCAGAGGATTCGTGCATGTATCGTGACAACATACGATATAGGACTTTGGTTATCTCGATCTCGTTAAATCAAGTCTTTGACATAACTTATCTAACACCTCTGAATCTCTATTCCTATGCAGAGGACCTGCTTCAAGAGGTCGGTTAGATATCAGCCTAAATGAGAAAGGATTGCCATCTCCTACTCAGGCTGGAAATCATCTCTTAACAATCATTTGACGGTGCTTGATGAGTCCTCAATCTAACTCTTTAGATATTCATCCAAGCATCAGCCTCTATGATTCAATTATTGAATCAACAGTTGTATGATCATTAAGATGGCCATGGTACATAACCCTAATTGTACTAAGGGACCTATTATGCAAATTATTTATTCTTCATTCCAGATCAGGGAATGATATTCACAATAACATTTATTGCATAATGGCTCGATGTGGGTTCTCATGTCCAACAGTAACATATCTGCAAAACTACAGTTAGCATGCACAATGCATCCAACTTCTTATGCAACATCCTTAAAATTATTAGATCTCACTTACAAACAATTTGATAAAGGCCTGTCAATTGCACATGTACTCATTTCACACACTCAAACAATGAATATTCCATATTGGAAGCTTGTTATGGAGAAAAATGGATATTTATCTCTCGCGACGATTGGATACCTGTGGAACCATCCTATTAATTATAATGTTGTTGGATGCAAACAAGTTCATGATCAAGCATAATCCAAAAGGGTAAGTAACCGATTACAAGGATCATCTGCTAGCAAAAGGATTTACTCAAGCATATGAAGTAGACTTCTTTATCACTATCTCTTCGGTGGTGAGACATGGTATACTACGTGTTCTACTATCAGTCATTGGCAATATAAATTAGGCTCTGTGTCAACTTGACATGAAAAATGCCTTCTTATTTGATCATCTTCATGAAGTAGTCTATATTCATCAGCATCCAAGTTTCGAGGTTCACGGTGAGTGTTGACATGTATGCCTACTAAGGAAGGTTATATATGACCACAAGCAGGGTTTGTCTGCTTGGTTCCGTAAACTCTCATGGATCACGGAAGGCATAGTTTTTTATGATCCTCTTCGACTACTCTTTGTTCATCAGAAAAAGACAATTAGAGGAATTTTTTCATGCTCATCTATATTGATAATATTCTGCTTACAAGAGATGATACATAAGGGATTACTGAAATAAAGCTCCTTATTGCTGATAACTTTGAAATCAAAGATTTGTGTCCATTGAGATACGCCATTGGGATAGAGGTTGTTCACAATATGAAAGGCCTTTCTCAAATAGATTAAATATGCCAATGATATATTACAAGAAACAAGCTAGCGCAGTGACAAATCATCCAAAATACCTACGGGTCCCAAGATATGTCTTTAGGGCATTTTCCTTACAAACAACCAGTATCAAATCACGTTTAATAATTATAATTATAAGATGAGTATGATAAATATATATGTGCTACCTTTGATGGAGACTATTAAGGAATATTACAATTCCTTATATTTCTTTTGTACTAGCTAGCTAATATTCCTAAGAAGTCTCTCTCTCTCTCTCTCTCTCTCTCTCTCTCTCTCTATATATATATATATATATATATATATATATATATATCTCAATTAAGAGGATGTAGGAGTGACCTTACATTCAGTGTTGTTCTTCCTATAAGATATGTCATGTATGGATATACAATACATGGTAGTTGTCAATATTATTTCTTTATATTTTGGCTCATGACTATATTATGAAAGGTTGCATCATTGGATGGTTGCTTTTAGTGGTACCTTAATGGACAAGTAACATCATGTTTTATAAACATGAATTGGAGTCCACTCTCCCTCAACTAGTTGTTGCAAGAGGATACATTACTCAAACATTTCGGACAAAGTTGAGATGGAGAAGGAAACTCCATCTTCATCATTTCATCATTCAACTTCATTTGTGATGGCTTCCTGTTAGTATTTTAAGATCTATTAGTTCGTATTGGAGCTTGGTTTATCGTGATGTAATCAGTTGTCACAAAAATTAGTTTTTAGCGATTAGTTTTTGACAGCAAAATTTCGACTTGTAAGATCTGATTTTACGATCTGTAATATCTTTGTACTATTTCCATTCTGTTGTTAATTTCTTAATCGATTCCACAAAGTACCTTCATATTGCCACCATAATTGGCTTCAACTAATCTTTCCCTTAGTGGGCTGTAATTAAAACCCCTACATTGGTGCAACTTGTTAGTACCTTGTGCATGGACGTCCATGTCCAATTGTGCATCTTATATGTTTTAATTTCCATTTGCAACAATGGTCATTATCATAATCATTTCATCATTTATAGAGGTAATGTCATTAAAGCTCACTAGCAGTAGTGGTGTCGGTATTGGGTTTTGATAAATATTATTTTTCCTCTTCCATTTGACGTTTTTAACAAGCACAAAAACAAAATATTGTTGTTGATTTGCCCCGACCTCCCCCGCCCCAGCGCCCCCAACCTCCAGTGCCCCCGACCTCCACCCGCCCCGTCCTAGCACCCTCGACCCCGACCCTGACCCTGACCTCGACCCGCCCCGCCCTTGCACCCCCGCCCCAACCACCGTCCCATCCCTTGCCAGCTCTCGCCCCGACCCACCTGCCCAAGTCCCAGCCCCACCAGCCAACCCCGACCCACCCCAGCCTCAACGGCGTCCCCATCCCCAACCCCAGCCCCTGCCCCAACAATGCTCCCAGCCTTAGCCACGATCCCCACACGCCCTAGCAGCATCCTAACCCCTACCAACAGTCCAACCCTGCCCTGCAACGCCCCTACCTGTGTCCCAACCGGCCCTCGGCATTCGCTCTTATGCTTGGCCCTCAGGTCCTGCTCCCAGCATACTCATCTCTTCTCCGACCTCACCATCTTCGAAGATGTCTCGTCCACGCATTAGTACAGTCTCTACCTTGCCTGACTTGGTAGAAGGAAATATTCCTCATTTACCTTGTGTATGTGCGTCACCTACTCATCATGGGTTACCGTGGTCTTGCTCTAAAGAGATTTCATGTGCATCGCATCGTCCTGGTGGAGTGATGTCCTTTTTGGAACTTCCATTGTTATCCGGATGGAAGGGAAGGGAGCAAAGGGATTAGCATTTAATCTCTCGTGTTAAGAGGGTGCATCTTTCCAGTGATGATCGGACGCTTGTTCTTCGGGACACAATCACGGTTGATCTTGATCTATTTCTTGTCGTAGAAGGGACCTTGAGGGCCCTGGGTCAATGGTTGTGTGGAAGGTGCATGAAGATACAAGCTATGTGTCGTGCCTGCCATCATGATGATGGTCTTGTTCGTGCCACAGATGATGCGGGGGTGGTCCAAGGACACATTATCGGCATCCTGAAACCCATCCTACATGTTGCACCTGGGTTGTACCTATTGTCAAAGATGGGGTGATTACTGATGCTACACTCCTTGATTATATCTTCAAGCATCCGATCACTACCAATAATAGCATTCTTCCAAGTTGTCGTCTCTCTTTCTCTCATGCTTTGAAAGCAAATATGCATCAAGTTATCGCTGGGCCAGGGTCCTTACAAGCTTGGGTGAGATTGTTGCTTCTTCCTCGTTGCACCCTGCAGGTTTTCAGACCCATGAACAGAAGGGATAAAAGATCTGGTAATAGAAGGTCCTTGCAACAACAACTTATTTTGAGATCACTCACTAAGTGGGACAATATAGATGGCTTCATCAATTGAGTGGGTGATTTTTTGAAAGGAGATGTTTGAGGGATTTCAGATATTAGTCAGAATAAATCTTTGGAGGAGAATAAGTATCAAAGCTCTAACAATAGACAATGTCTTCGCAAAGTGTCAGATGGACACTTTACTGCAGCCATAAAGGTTTTATGCTCTTCATGGGTGGTACCTTATAATGAAGACACCTTGAAGGCCTTAGAAGCTAAACATCATTATAAACTGCCTCATGCCATACTAGACATCTTGATTTCAGAGTCTCCTCTTAGGTTGATGCAGATGTTATTTTGCGAGATATTAAATCCTTTCCTAAAGGGGCATCTTGTGGAAGAGATGGTCTGAGGACTCAACATATTTTAGATGCCCTCTATGGGGAGGGATCATCGGTTGCCAAGGATCTCTTACATGTTATTTTCTTGATAGTTAATTTGTGGCTTAGTGGGAGATGTCCCGTGAGTCTGGCTGAGTTTGTAGCCTATGCATCTCTTGCTCCACTTCTCAAATCGGACAACGGCATACGTCCTATTGCTGTAGGCACTATCTGAAGGCGCCTCGTATCCAAAGTTACTATGACAGGGTTTGGCAAGGAGACATCTAAATATCTCAACGACTTTCAATTTGGATTTGGTGTATCTGGAGGAGCGGAAGACATCTTACACAACACCAATCGTCTTTTGAGCAAGCTTCACGGGGACGGGTCTCTCTCTATGCTTACGATGGATTTCTCTGATGCTTTGAACTTAATAGATAGATCTCTGATGCTTGGTGAAGTTAGGAGGAGATGCCCCTCTATTTCTTCATGGGTGAAATTTATTTATGCTCAAGCCGCTAGATTATATATTGGAGACAATTATTTGCGGTCATCAACAGAAGTGCTTCAAGGTGACCCTTTAGGCCCCCTTATTTTTTCTCTGGCATTGCACTCATTTATTCATGAGATCAGAGACAATTGTAAACTCATACCCCATGCTTGGTATATTAATTATGTGACAATCATTGGGGACACTTTAGAGGTGGCTTGCAGGAGTCCAAAGATGGAGCTTATTCTAAATATAAAAAAACAGAGCTTTTCTGGCCTTCATGTGATGGTCAGAAGATCCGTAAAGGGTTGTTTTCCATGGATATTGGGAGGCCAATGCTAGGTGTGAAGTTACTTGGAGGAGCTGTGAGTAGGGTTTAAGACTTTATTGAAGATTTGTCTATGATGAGGGCTACCAAGGTTGTTGACTTAATGCGTTTACTTCCTTAGTTGGATGATCCACAAAGTGAGCTACTTCTATTACGATCTTGTATGGGTACTGCCAAGATTATGTTCGACTTACGGACATGCCAACCGCATACATGGAACATGACGCTACATAGTTCAATAAAGGGTTACACGGAGCTATTGAGGATATTGTTGTTTGTGGAGGTCCTTTCTTTGGTGACCTTCAATGGAGAGTGGCATCGCTACCCATCAGACTCGGCAGTTTAGATATTTACTCAGCTATTGAGGCTTCTTCATATGCTTTTGTGGCGGCCTTCGAAGCTCAATGTTGAATGCTCCAAGACCACATGGTACGAGACAACGGGATACATGGTATGAATTCTGATTTTCTTAATACTTTGGAAGGCCTACGTGTTGCACTCCTATCTCTTGATCTTACATATTTTGCTAGTAAGGATATTGTCCCCCCTAAAGCCCAGAATACTTTGGCGAGTTCTTTTCTTATCAAAATCGTAAGAGAAATGGAAGGTGAGTTTGACATGACTGCGAGACAAAAAGTAATTTTCCGATGTTTACAAGCTGAACATGCCCAAGATTTCCTTCTTGCCATTCATATTGAGGGGCTTGAAATGCATATGTCACTCATCGATTATCGTAGTATTCTTAAGTACCGCCTCATTATTCCTCTATTCCCACCAGATGAGGCATGTCCAGTATGCCACAAATCATGCTTAGATGCTTTTGGGAGCATGTTGTTCATCGTTACGAACTTCCAGGTTTTAAATATAGACATGACCTTGTTAGGGATGTTCTTTTTGATGTACTCAGACATGCGGGTGTTGCTTCAAAAAAAGAAGCACCGGTGAATTTTTTAACTGATGCACAAGAGAGGAGATCGATACTTAGACCAGCAGATGTTTTAATATTTGGATGGGTTGGAGGAAAACATGAATAAGTTGATTTGACTAGAGTTTCTCCATTAATGGGTCCGATAAAGAGTGATTTTGTTGAAGGATGCGCTTGCACAAAAAGCTGCCTCAGCTAAAGTGGCTAAACATGAGAAGGCATGCATGACAATCAACATGTATTCATCCCCTTTGGTTTTGATACATTTGGGTTCTTAGCAAGTGAAGCAGTTTCCTTAAGAGGATTCAAAAAATCATGCATAGCAATGTTATGCTTCTTAAGTCTATGAATGTTGTATTTCGAATGATTGGATTTGTCATTCAAAAGGGATTGATGACGCAACTTGTGGCCTGTTTCCCGTCAATTTCTATGTAATTCTTGAAGTGTGTCAATGAGAAAACCAGTGAATAATTCATATTGTTGATTTATGTCGTATTGGTGATAGAACTAATCGATTTAGTTCATCTGCACGTGCAATTTCTCTGTATTGACATTATCTAACCGTAGAATTTCCTATCGAAGTTGTGAGATATATTTCTTTGACTTAGTTATTTCTCGTACATACAACTCCTACACGGCAAGTCTCTTATTATTTTATGTTTGGTCTGGAAACAGAACCTATAACTCTGTATCTGTTAGGGAGAATAAAATACTTCTTTTTTATGATACTCCATGGTGTCGTTTTTCTAAGAGCCTATGCTGTATTTTTTATGACAGTTGTAAAAAAGTTATATAATATAAGAGCAAAATGACATCTGTTATTTGATGTAATATCAAGGACTGAGGCTATCACAATTTCATAATTTTACGGTGATTTTTTAAGAATGTATCTCTTTTGATCATATTATTTGATTCTTTTATCATAAGTCGCAGCCAACAATTATCTTTCAATGATATTATTGTTATCATAATTAAATTAACTCCTTTTAATATCATCCAGGTCAATGTGTACAATTGAACAGAGAGGAATGGGCACAACATCCGAGCGATTCATACTATACATATTCTTTCTTGATAATGGTAATTATTAGTTAATTATCCTAGAGTAGCCACAATATCTAGAATTATAACTTCAATAATTATTAAATATTAAGTTGTAGAGTTAATTGAACATCTAAACAACACCTACATCAGTTGGTGATCTATTGATGTCATTTAGTATGCTTTGTATAATTGGTTCGGGATGAATAGCCATAGCATCCGACCGATGACAATCATTGTTTCACTTTGATAGTGGGTAAGTATTTAGTTATCCTATAATTTCCACAACATCTAGGAATATTATGTCATTGATTACATTAAGTGGTGAAGTCAATTGAATTAATCCAATGAATCCAATGCCAACTAAATTGCATCTATATGGTGGAATGAGAAAATAAATTAGTCATTAGTTATTTTAAATGCCTACAAGTATGGAATATCGAATGACCTTTTGAGAATTTATTTGTCTCTCAAAATATCATAGGTATGCTACAAAACCTTAGTTACATCAAGTTTTGTAATGACAATACATTGTTTTTTCTTTCAAAATGCCAAATAAATTAATGTTTTAAATTGATTTTAGGCCTGAGTTATTGCTTATTATGGTAGTCTCATTATTAATTTATTGCAGATAGTTCAACTTTCATGTCTACTCAATTTAGTGTGTTAAATTATGCTACAACTCTTCATGGGAATATTTTTTCTGAATAAGGAGAAGATAGTTTGTGCTTTAGAATGTATGAACCTTGAATATATATGCACTTCATATTGAGAATCCCACAAGCCTATAAAAGAGTAGTTAATGTATCAATGATTTGTATGAACGGTGGGAGAAATCCAACCGATTATGTTTAATGATCATGCAAATTAACATAGACAAAATATCAGGGCTTCAATTCTTGAATGTAAGATTGCAAAAGAGTTTTGGAAGATGTTGAAAAATAGTTTAAAACTTCAGAAAAATCTATGACTAGTATACTCCGAACAAAGTTATCTTCTATGGGATATAACGATTGTGTTCGTATATATCGACGCAATGTTTGTTGATGTCCATTCTATTATTTCGTGGATTGATTTTACTACTTTAATCCATATTTCCAACTCCATGGAAGGCTTTAAGCACAAGGATACCACTAGAAAATGAGTAAAGTGTATTTATGAGAAATATTATGTCTTCAAATGTAAAAGTGATTGGAACGCAAAGGTTTATTTTAGAAATCGACTACATTCTTGGTTTGAAAAATGTTTTTTATGTACTTAAGTTCTCTATAAATGGTTTCTATATCTAGATTTTACAAACTTAAATAGAAATTTTTATTTGGTAAAATACTTTTCCCAATGTTCAAGAATGATAAGTTGATTGGCAAATATAATTTAGTGGATAACTTGTACAGAATGTATTTGGATTCACATTTTGAAAACAATCTCCTTCTTTGCAATGTTGTTAGTAAAAAGCAAAAACGAAATAGTGATTGGTCATCAATGTTGTGGCATAAAAGACTAATCCACATCTCTATAAAAGAATCAAAATTTAGTGAATGATGGAGTAATTGATGATCTTGATTTTATACATATTCAAGTGTATGTGTGTGATGAAAGGCAAGCATACCAATAAACATGTTAAAGGATCAATGAGAAGTACTAGTATATTAGAAGTTATACATACTGACATATGCGATCTATTTCCTATACAATGTTTTGATAGTAAAAATTACTTCATTACATTTATTGACAGCTTCCCACATTACATGTATCTTTATCGTTTTTTTTTAAATAAAAGGTTGTAAATGCTTTTAGGGATTACAAAAAAAATTAGAGAGATAATTAAAAAAGAAAATCAAAATTGTGAGATCGGATAGAGGTTGTGAGTATTAGGGTAGGTATGTTATACGAGAACAAAAATTTGGGCCATTTACGAGATTTCTTAAGGACGAAGGCATTGAACGTCAATTTTCATCGTCGGGTGAACCGAATCAAAATGGTGTCGCCAAAAGATGAAATCACATGCTTATGGATATGGTTCAAAGTATGATGGATAACTCTTCATTACCATTACATTTTTGGTGTGAAGTTCTAAAAGACTGGTATGTATATATTAAATAGAGTTCCAAAAAAAGCAATTCCATCCACTCCATTTGAGCTTTGGAAAGGATGAAAATCAAGAATGGAACACATGCACATTTGGAGTTGTCAATCTGAAATTAAAATCTACAATCCATAAAAGAAATTTGGATATGAATACTTCTAGATGGTTCTAAGGGTTATAGATTCTATTGTCCAAATAGGAAACTATGTATTGCAGAATCAAGGAATGCCATTTTTTGGAAAATGACGAGAATGGTTGGAGCAAGATGGAAAGAGAGGAGCATGTTACTCCAATAGATGTTTTTGTTGAAGAGTGACATCTTGAAATCATTGTTCCTCAACCTCTAGGTTTCTTTTAGTTGAACAAATGGAGAATAATCCACTACATGAGAATCAAGTTGAGACAGCATCAATTGTTCCACAATTATTGTAACAACACGATTTAGTTGGGTAGTAAATCTACAATCTCTTCAGGATTTATGACATTCTTACAAGAATATGATTGTAACACGAGAATTTCAGAATATCCAATATCATTTTCACAATCCATGGGTGAATTAATTCTACTCAATGGTATAATGCCATGAGGGAGAAGATAGATTCTATGAGTGAGTGCAAATTAAGTATGGGACTTGGTTGATCTAGTCAAATAAGAGAAATTTATTGGTTGCAAATTATTCTTTAAAATTAAGAAAGATTCATTAGGCAATGTTGAAAGATATAAGGTCAAACTTGTGGCTAAAAGTTTCACTGAAAAGAGGGCATAAAGCCATGAGACTTTCGCTCTTGTATCTCAAAAGACTCATTGTGGATTATCGTGGAATTAATAGCTTTTTTTTATTTAGAGTTAAACTACTTGGACATGAAAATGACATTTCTTAATGGGGACTTAGATGAGCATATTTACATGTGACAGCCCGAGGAATTTATTTCAGATAATGGCAAGCACTTTGTTATAAAATAGAGAAGCAGAAGTAGAATGATAAACAGAGCATGGAAGAGAAAGATAAAACATGGAACACAAAGATTTTTATGTGAAACCTGATGAGCGTAAAATTTGCCTCTTTAAGGATATAGAATTGTCGTAGTATAGGAGGCATATTTCGATCAGCAAAGAAATCACACCTTTGAATATGTGAACATTATTTTACTTGGCAAGTCTATCAAGGTTGAACACAGAGACACGGGCCTCTTTAATATATTTGTCAAATTTTATCTAATTAATGTGTGATTATCTTCTCAATTTTAGGCCTTCATGTAGATGCACAATAAAATGCAGATAAAATAATGCAAACACAAAATGATGCATTTGAATTTTTCAATGTAATTTTACGATGATGCGTGAACATGATGGATGAATGAATATAAAGGATAGACATGCAAAAGATGAATTACAAATATGCCCTATAGAAAGTGAGCACAAAGTACGATTCATATTCAGAGTCAAATGAGCATAAGAATCAAGAGCAAACATCTAGTAATGGAAAAGATTTATGAATCAATAGACACTATGAATCACTAAAAATTTATCACATTTAAATTAGTGCCAAATCATTAATTTAATCATGTCATTAGATAAAGAATTACATTTGCAACAAATGGCATGAAATCATGCAATTTGGATCTAAGATGCTCAAGTTATGAAGTAAACAATGCAAGGACATAAATGTAATAAAAATGTGAAGAAATAAAGGATAATTGATTACAAATAGGTCCTTGGAAGAACCTATTTACAATAAATAAAACTCATAGGGACTCCGGTGAATTTTTTTCTAAAGTGCGGGCCCCTTTTTGCAATTTCCAGAAGTCAGTTGGGTCTCATGTAAATTTCCCCAAGCACGTATGTGAGGAACACACCTAGGGACCTTGTTATAATTCTAGAAACTATACAGGTGTTCTTGTAATTTACCCAGCCCCTCACGTGTGAGGCACGCAAGGGGCCAGGCTCGGTTGGGTGACAGCTTCGGGTGACACGCGGCTGGATCTAGTGGCTTAGGGAATGGGTTGGATGAACCGAGCCTCTTCCCTTCGGTGCTAGCGACGTGGCCACATCTGAGCTGTTGGACGACCACTACAGAGGTGCCATCCAATGACACATGCGCTTCATCTCCGTCGGGGGAGAGGCAACGTAAATAGAACTCCGATAAGGCTGTCAGAGCTCCGTTGTGCTCCTCTATGTTCGTGGAAGGTGCCCGAAGCTCCACAGACGCCTGGAAAGGATGGCTGACTGAAGGTAAATGTGTGAGGCTAGCTGTAGATGGTGATCGACATTGCACCACCGGAGGCGGTGCTCGAGATCGGCGAGGCGGGGAAGAATCTGGCCATTGATGATTCCTGCCATATTAGAAGATAGCCGAAGCATTAAGGTGTGTGCATGCGAGTTGAGTGAGGTGGAGTGGAGTCTCGTGGAGGTGGAGGAGCGGAGAACTTGAGCTCCTTCTCCGGTGAGGTGAAGAAGGAGGTGGGTCGGAGCAGGGGAAGTTTCTAGAGAAGGGAAGTGGAGAGCAAGGTGGTCGACGAATATGTTGGTGGTGAGGCGGAGCTAGATGGATGGTCAAGAGATGGTGATAGTAGTTGTGGGCGATGGAAAAACCAGGGAGCGTAGGTACCTAGAGTTTGGGAGGAGAAGATGGTGGTCAGGGAGGCTTGTGTTGAGGTTCAAAGGACCTTGGGTCGTCACCCAACGAGATCAATCAGGCCTCGAAGCTCGTGCAACCGTTGGAGGCATCGTGATGCAATGGAGCACCGTGGGTCAACACCGGATCACGTAGGCACCATTATGACCCTCCTCCGACCTCTGTCTATCCCAAGGAGGCAGAGGAGGGCTAGGGCTTAAGCTTGGATTGGTAGATGGGGGTGAATGGTGGTAGAGCGAGGGGTTTTATAGGGATGGTCTCCGGTCATTACAGGCAAGGATGAGGTGTTTTGTAATGAACAATGGAAGGTGTGGAGTGATGGTTGGGGTGGTTGATGGTGTGCACGAGGGTGTCGGATCTACAGGCAACACTGTGGAGGCGTTAGGAGAGGAGGAGCGTGGTTGATGTGGGCTCCAAAATAGGAAGGCGGAGGAGTAGCAGGGAGGATTAATGGATGGGGCAGGGGGTGACTGGAGGTAAGGGACGGTTCGTGGACCGTTGGATATAGTGATCCAACAGTCATGAAGTTGGCACGGACGGAAGGCTAGGATTTGATTGATCATATCAATCGGGCAGTGAGGAAAGAAGTGGTTCGAATGATTATGATGGAATGTGGGTTTCATCAAAGGGTTGAGCGAGAAAAGGTGACGTGGAGGATTCGAAGCCGCTGGATGTTTGATCGAGCGGGTAGGAAGATTGCGGAGAAGAGCAGCTCAGATCTCGTTAGAAGTGGTGATCGGATGGTTGTGGGTGAGGTGGAGATGGAGGCGTATGGAGGGGATCAGACGGTGGAGGGTGAGGCCGGTTGGCAGGAGAGGAGGCAGCCACGTGGGCGACCTAAAGGGCGCCACGTGGCTGCACTAGAAAAATCAATAAATGTGAAAATAAATAAAAATTAAAAATAATTAGTTAGAGGCAAAATTAAGAAAAATTCAAAACATGAAAGTTGTAGATCTTGATGAGATCTACAAGTTTCATGTTGGTCAAAAAGTCAAAAGAGGTCATTTGTATAAAAGTACATTTTTTGGAGGTATTTTTAATGGGATAAAAACACTGGTTTTAGTCTTTGAGATTTTTCGTATTTTTAATTTCTTTTAAAGGTAAAAACACTTATATATAATTAATTAACCTAATTTTTATGGGTTTTTAAAAATAGAAAATAAAGAAGAAAATGTAGTAATTAAATACAATAAATATAGTGTTAACTCTACACAATATATATAATATAATGCAATATAATAATAATGAATTATCAGTGATTTTTATTGAATTATTTAAGCTAAGGGATTAAGAATTGAATTTTAACATGATGAATATCAGATTCATCAAAACCCTACTCCCTAACGAAACCACGGGAGAACGCCTCAAAGGGCTAATCTATGCATTGATTGTTTCGATGGATACAGGAGGTCTGATGCTCCTTATATAACCTCAACAGAGCCTACAAGTCCCACCACTAGTAGATGTGGGACTAAACATACGAATGGGGTAAATGGATCATAAAGGTATCCATTTACCCATCTACAACTCAAGTTGTGCACAACCAAATACTCCAACACTCTCCCTTAAGCTGGAGCATGCAATGCTCAGCTTGGACAGACAAAAAGAAACTCAACTCACGCTACATGACACTATAGACAATATCAATTCAACGTGCACTACTATCAGCTGCTATCGAGGATGTTGCCTCTCATGCTATACATGTAAGGAGGACGAACGGGTTAGAGTGTGAGTAAACTGATCGGAGAGCATGTACTCTGTACTATGCCTGTCAGAGTCACTGCAACTGAAATGAGTCTCATCATCGTAGTACTCTAACCCGCCACAATAATGTGGACAACTGCTCCATCTCTAAAAAGGGTAGAAAAGAGAAAAGAGCATCTCTAATTATCCATACGCAGATCTGAAGATGGGTCTCTCTCATAGAGACCTCGAAGTGGGTTATCTCTCATAGGAACCTTGGAAGGATCTTGTACTGGAGTTCACAATCGCTGGAGAATGGAGTCTGAAGAAGTCTCCTCGTCGGAGAACTAGATCTCTCCCATCTGGCACAGGGAATTGTACTCTACTCTGGAGTCCCTATGATACCACATGAAAACCCTTACCAATATGGCATAGGGAATGGTCCTCTACTGTAGAGTCCATATGGCTTTCATGAAAACTTTGGCCGAAACAACAAGAATGATGGGGACCACTACAAAAGATGGCATACATGTGCTCATCTGAAAGAAGACCGCATACATGTGTGTATCTGAAACTGAAGACTCGGAAAACAGCTAGCATCGGGTCTGAATATCTGATCATCTATAGAGTCTGGAAACTGGCTTGGTCTTGTAATCTGGAGTCTGGGAAATTAAGATCTGACTCGGAGCTGTAATTCTATATAATACTCCTCCTTTCTCACATACTAGACGGAATACATGACATTGACTATGTTGGGAGAATATAAGAAAATGGGGAAAACAAAATAATAAGCCGATTTCAAAAGAATTCAAATCATTGTTCAACAATTTTTAAGTCATTTCAATCATTATTTTTTGGATTTTTTTCTCACATTTTTTTCGGCTATCTCTCTCCTTTCTTTTTAATAGTCGTCTCATTCATTGTGTACAATTTTTTCTCTTTTCTTTTTTGTACACATTTTTTTCAAAACAAATACTTCTCTCTCCCTTATTTTTAAAAGCAAACAACCCACTTGTACTTTCTCTGCCTTCTTCTTCCTCCCCCCCCTCTCTCTTTTAAATCACCGCTCACTTGAGCCTTTATAATAGCGTCAAAAAAGTAATTTTTTTAAAACCAATGGTCCACAGGGGGAGTAACCCTATTTAGGGTTCCTCGTAGTGGGAACCCCTCTGCTCAAGGACCATCGTCCCCAACTTGGGGATCTCGTATCTGCGCATGCTGGACTTGGAGCATCGCGCCTCTGGCTGCGGAAGAACGAGGCATTGTGGCTTGGAGGGGAGCCGCTTGGAGGTACTTAAGGTGACGATTGCCACAAAAGAGTCGCGCGCTGGCCTGGATCGTTGTCGCCTCCTGAAAGATCTGAAGGAAGTTGGGGGCACATGACGAAAGGGGAACCTGGACCCCTTCCTCCTGGAGGCATCGAGCATGGCTCCTGGCGGCCTTGCAAGGAACCTGCTGGAGAAGTCGCAAGGCTTCGGGAGCATGGAGCTGTCGGATCGTGCATGCGAGGGGTTGAAGGTGTTGGAGAATCGTGAGATGTCGCGATGTCGAGAGGATGGAGATGCGACTTGGATTTTGATGAGGCTAAAAATCAGTTTCGGGGCTTTTTTAAAGTACGTGGTCGATGTAGAAAAAGCCGCGAAAAATTACGATCTTCAGTCTATCAAACAAATTCGGTTTATCGAAGGAAAACCTACACTAATTATTTATCCAGGTGAGTGTGCCTAGGTCGAACTCAAGGAGGCAGAATAGAAGACTTCGATTTTTTTCGGAGAAAAGATTCTCGTGACCTTATTTTAACTCTTCTGAAAGTGACCAGAGAAAAAACAACACTTTTTGTTTTATTTTTATATTTTTTTATTTGATTTTATTCTTTTCAAATTTTTATTTAGTTTTCAAAAGGGATATTTTTTCAAAAAAGATTTATTTATTATATAATAGGTGGATATAGGTAAGTGATCCTATATAGTAGGTGAAAATGGGTCGAGCAGCGAGCTCGAACAACACAAGAAAACAAACCAAAACGGAGTCGGTTTTCGAAAAAATCAAAACACGACGAAAACAAAATAAAAACTCACGAAACATTAATACAAGCTAGATGGGGTAGTTGTGTAACTACCCTAAAGAAATCGTCAAAAAACAAGGTCAAACGAGGTCAAAACAACCCTTACATCCCAGGGGCATAAGCACAATAAAACTATAGAAATTGTTCTGCAAAAAGGTCCTCAAAGGACTGTTCTGTAAACAAAATAAAATGTTTTACATTTAGGTCCCTGCGGAGGGACCTAAATGCAATATCTGAAAACCTCTGGAGCGGGAGTAAAATCTGGAAAGCTTCCTGGATCTAAGATGCTATTTTCACATCGTTTCAGAGTCAAAGGCTCAGATTAGAAGTTGTTGGGCGTGATCTGACGTCTGCGGTCCTGGCACGTGTCGGCTACTTGTGCCTCGCCCGTTCGTGGGTTGTTCTTGAGTTTGTTAGAAGTCTGGAGACGGTGTCTCTTCTCCGAATTTTCTCGAACGAACGCCGATGACTGGTGCTCTCTGGCGGGGCCAGAGGGGTGGCTCCTCCACCCCTCGAGCTCGCCCGTGGTAGGGGCGGTCGGAGGCAGCTCCGATCTGCGGTGAAGGTGCGAGGAAGATGGCGGTTCACGGATCCTGGAAGTTGTTACAGGCTGTCATCTCTTCTTTGAACTTGAATTTCTTGTTGGCCGAGGGCTTCCAGATGCGTAGAAGATGCTCCTAATTGAAGATCAACCTGCAAATGAATGATATATTCGCTCGATTCACGAGGAATTTGCGCAAGGGTGATAGATTTGCAAATTCAAAATGTGAAGAAAATTTGGTTTCCAGATTTATTAAGAATGGTTTGAAAATGGTGACGAAATGGAAGCGTGATTCGAATGCGATTTGAAATGCTTTGACGGTGGAATCAAATGGGCGTCTAACCTAAGTGATCAAGCTACCTAATGATGCGATTAGCCATGCTAATCATGGCTCGACTATCGAGAAAGAAATGTGATAAGATGAGGGAGTAGGTCTGGGAAGAGTAGGTATATTACCTGGACAGAAGCTCGACGGTCGACCTTTGGTCGGAGCGGAACGCAGCTCGAAGCGGCGATGCAAGGCGGCAGACCTCCTTGGAACCTCCTCCGATGTATCATCCTCCACGTGAGCTTGCTTGGGCGGAGCTGTCACCTCCTAATCCGGCGAAGCGAGGCTTGGAAGATGGGAGGTCGGCTAACTGGAACTGGGTTTCAGTTTGTTGGAGAGTTCAGGTTGCAATGGCGGATCTTTGGGGATATTTATAGGGAGATTTCTTGATCCGCAAGTCGAATCGAATGGCTAGCGTTGGAGGGGTTTGTTAGATGAATCAGATCGAAGGTTTAGATCGGCTGGAGAGGTTAGGAGCTGCGCGGGAGAAATCAATGAAGTCGGCCAATCAGCTCAGTCCGGTTGAACTGATTCTTAGAGAAGACAAGCCAGGTGCTGACAAGTGTCAACACCTCGTTGGTCCAGATCTTGAAAATCATTATAAAACCATTAATAAATAGTAAATAGATTTATTTTAATTAGGTTTAAATACAAGAAAGGTAAATAAATTAATTATCTAATTTATGACATAATTACTTTTTATAAATAATAAATATTATTCAAAATATAAATATTATATTAATAAATATGTATTTATAAATAGGTTTTAGATTTTTAATTTAATAAATAAATAAATAAAATTAATTTTATATTTTATTAATTATTATAACAATAAATAAGATTTGTGGAAATTTTTATGGATTTTAATAAGGCAATTTACATATTTTGATAAATAAGGGTATAAGTTATCTAGTTCATTTATACCTATATTTTAGGGTTTTTTATTTTATTAAAATAATAAATAAGGTTCAAAAATTATGAAATAATTTAGGATGAAAGTACAAGATCATGAAATAATTTAAAAATTATAAAATTAAGAAAACTATAAATAATGTGTGTTACATAAAATAAATAGCCCAGAAACCCCGTTGTTTGTCGGTCCCAAAACCGACTTTTTGCAAACGGACTCCGAATTTGATGAAACTACTTTTATTAATTAGAGAATATTATTTTATGAACTTTAAAGGTGAGTAGAGTAAAATTGGAATTCGTATGAGGAAGTTATGATATTCGGAAGTTGAGATTTTGACAATTTATAGACTGGGTTTCTTGGTATATATACAGGGTAATATTTTTTACTTATTTTTATATTTTTATATACATTTTTAGTAATAATTAGGAAAAGAGTTTGGTGAAAAATATCTACATATGAGTTAATTAAAAATCTTTGAAGTTTTGTATTTATTTTATAAAAAGTGAAAGGTGTATACAATATGGCTTAATTTATTTTTACGGCTTTCTTTCCTTATCTCCCCCTACTTTTCGGTTTGTCGATCAATCCATGCTGACTTGGTCTCGGGGGTTAGGCTATAAATATACCTTACAGTTATATTTATATTTTAAGTCATATTGTATATATATATACATATGTTCAATCTGCCTTGGTTCTTTTTCTGGTTCTTTATTTATTTACATGATTTTGATGATTAAAAGTGAGTTTTTATTCAGGAAGGATGATTTATTAAAAGATGGAATTTAATGAGTATTTACATGCATTTGTTAAGGGTTTTAAGATAAAATGCGACAGAAAAGTTAATGAATCATGGATTCGTCAACCCCCTATACTTAAACTTTGCTAGTCCCTTAGCAAACACTTATTTTGAAAAAGTAAGTGAAAAAGAAAGAAAGTTAGAATGAATTTATTTTCCTAAACCAATTCATGAGAACAGACAAAGGACAGAGCTCGATCGGGCCTGAAACTAGCATTTTGTCAGAGCCTTAACTAGGATTAGGATTTTATCCTCAACAGCCCTCGAGTTCCAACAATCCTTATTCAAGATCACTTCATCGGTTATTTCAAACTCACTTATCCATACCGCAAACTCTATCATCCTTGAAGTCAACTTGTACAGTGTGTGAATTGATTTAGCTCTTCCTGCTTAGAGAACCGAAGAAACCGTCAATCCTGGCTACACACTTCTATGGCTTCCTCATCCAGCTACTATTTCCTCGGGGAGGGAGGTATTCCCTTCTGAGTTCAGTTCTGCTATGTCCACAATCGAATATAGATAGAAGATAGAAGAATGAGAAAAGAAGTGGAGTGCGACCAGTGTAGACACATCTCCTTGTGAAGCTCAACCAGTGTAGTTGAGTCTCCACTAAGATGTGCAGGCATTTTTGGTGGAAGCTTGGACCATTGTGGTCGTATTTGTATTTGGTGGCTTCTTCTTTGCTTTGACTTTGTAATTTGCTTGCATTGCATTCATCCTTTTATGCCTCAACGGATATAGCATCGTTTGTTCCATCCCTTTTTTGAGGTCTTAGAAAAATTGTGTCAGCAGATCCTTCCCTCATCCGAAGCAACTATCGCAACCCCAATCTCTCCCATCTTTAGACTTAAATGCCACAAAGATAAGGATAGAAACGCACTACCAAGATTTACGGCTCTTCGCAACTCTATACAAGTTGAGCTAAGTGCGGAGTGCATGTGTTCAAGATTGGTTCACTGGTGTAGAATTATACAGATGACACCAAATGGTCTACTTAAGCACAGATGACTTGATTTCCTGAACATGGTCATATGGAACCCAAAGATTTTAAGTCATAGACCTGAAGAGTCTAAATTCTAGTTCCTAACTACGCTCCTTACAATGGAAGTTAAAAGCCGTGATCAAGCTCCATCCTTTAGACTAGACTCAATCTTTAGTTCTAGAAATCAAACTTATTCTGAAAAATACGAATGCAAATGCAACCATGTTTTTGTGAAGTATATTTTCTTTTTTTTACTTGTTTTTATGAATTTTACAACTTTTGCGGTTTTTATGTCTTTTAAGTTTTTTGTATTTTTACGGATTTTATGATTTTTATAAACAAATCCTTTTTTTATTTACGGGTTTTACAAGATATATATTTTTTATTTGGGTTAAGTATCTAATAGCTTTTACGGTTTTTATCTACAGAAATTTTTTACAAGGATTGAGTAATTTTTACACATGTTCCCGTTTTTGCTCTCTCGTTATACTTACGATTACCAGATCGTAAGTATAGGGGGAGGGTCGAATGACTTTTCTCGTATCTTTTTTTCACCCACTTTTACTTAGCACGAGTTATGTCCTCCTTTTTCTCTTTTGACGCTATGAGGACATAGCTCAAGCAAAGTATAGAGGGTGCGTATATATTGTATATATACTTTCGTCCATAACTCGTACTTTGATGTATTTTCTATATCTATAAAATCCATAAAAAGTGGGTACAGATTAAGTTAAAATCCATTTATATATTTATCTATTATTTATATAATCCTTGTAAATAAGTAAAATATGTTTAAAACTTGTATTTAGAAGCCGTAACTAAAATATGTACTTAAAATTCATATAATAGTCATTTAAAAACTTATTTAAGCCACCACCAAGATTGTGCTGCAGATTGGTTGTTCATGCTCTTGCGAAATAAAGTTTCCAAAAAACCAAGAGGTCTTCAAAAATTTAGAACTTGAACAATAATCCCAGAATTAGGGTTTCAGAAAGAAACCCTATAACTTGATTTAAAATATGTTATCTTGAATAATATATGAACAGATCTTGAACATGAACTCGAATGATACATATATGAATCTTCAAAATATCAATCTTCAAGAACTCCAAAATCAAATCTTGAAAAAAATAAAGAACTTGAACTCAAAATGTCAAGAATCAAACCCGCTTTGATATCATGTTGGAAAATAGAGAAGCGAAAGCATAATGATAAATAGAGCATAGAAGAGAAAGATAAAACATGGAACACAAAGATTTTTACGTGGAACCCTACTCCCTAAGGAGCATGATGAAACCACGGGGGAATGCTTCAAAGGGTTGATATATGCATTGCTTTTCTCAATAGATACAGGAGGTCTGGGGCTCTTTATATAGCCTCCACAGAGCCTCCAAGTCCCACCACTAGCAGATGTGGGACTAAACACATGGATGGGGTAAATGGATCTTAGAGATATCCATTTACCCATCTAAAACTCAAGTTGTGCACAACCAAATACTCCAACACATTTGATTTGTAAATTAAGGTAGTCTTATGTGGACTAAAACAAGCATCTCATAAATGGTACATTAAGTTCAACAATGCAATAACTTTATATGATTTTATTGAGAACATTGTTGATAATTGTATATATCTTAAGACGAGTGTGAGTAAATATGTTTTTTTCAATTTTATATCTAGATGATATTTTACGTGCTTGTAATGATCTTGGGATGTTGTGAGATACAAAGATGTTTCTTTCTAATAATTTTGAAATGAAAGATATGGGTGATGCTAATATGTCATCGACATCAAAATTCATAGAGACAGATCTTAAAGAGTATTTGGATTGTCTCAAAAAACCTATACTGAAAAGTTATTAGAGATATTCCTGATTAAATATTGTTTTCCTACCCCAACATCTATGGTAAATGGAGATAAAAGTTTTCATTCAAATGTCCCCAAATTAATTTAGAAAAGGAACATATGAAGGGAATTCCATATACATCTATCAATAGAAGTCTAATGCATGCCTAAACATGCACTAAATCAGATATATGTTTTGTAATTACAATGTTGGGTAGATATCAAAGCAATCCGAACATAGATCAGAGGATGGCGACAAAGAAGGTGTTGTGATATCAAGGAACTGGAGATTTTATGCTAATCTATCGTCTTGTGATATTATCAAGGAACTAAGGATTTATGCTAATCTATAGGCATTCAGCTTCTTAGAAGTCATTGGTTATTTTGATTCAGAATATACAGGTAGTAAGAAGGATAGAAAATCTATAACTTGATACATTTTTCTATTTAATGGAGATGTTATTTCATGGAGAAATCACAAGCACTTTGGTTAAAGAATTTCATTGCCGTTCTCAAGATAGTGGATTCAATTTCAAGATCATTACATATTCATTGTAATAATTCTACAGCCATATTTTTTGCTAACTACAAGTATACGCATGTCGGAACGGGAATTGCCATTAAATATCTTGTTGTTAAAGAGAAAGTTAAAGATCATCTAGCATTGATTAAACATATAGGTACTAAGTACATGATTACAAATCCTATGACAAAGGGATTGCCGCCTAGTGCATTCATCAATCATGTAACTAAAATGGGCTTATCTAGTATCTTGCAATAATATCAATAAATCTATGTGTGTAAACCTTAAGTTTTGGTATGATCATCTCTTTGTTTATTGTCTATTATATTTCATTTGCATGCATTTAATAAATAGATATAAAGTAAGGACCCATGTTAATATTTAGTATTAACACATGAAGATTTGTTCTGTTAAGTAAACTATTAGTAGAGTAGTGCTTAGAAGGATATATCTGATTGAAATTTATTTACATCCAAGATTCATATTAATAGAACTCAACTTAACAAATGAAAAACAACAAATCATTACATGGACCAAGTGGGAGAATGTAAGAACTTCCATGTATAGATATGCCATACATGATAGTTGTCAACTTTATTATTTTTTGGCTCATGACTAATTATGAAAGGGTGCATCATTGGATGGTTGCTTTTGCTGGTTACCATAATGGATATATAACTGTCGTTTTTTTTATAAATTATGATTTGGAGTCTCCTCATCTTCAACAGTTGTTGCAAGATGGTCCATTACTCGAGTATTTTGAACAAAGTTGAGAAGGAAACTCCATCTTCATCATTTCATCTTCATCTTCATTTTCATCATTTCATCATCATTTGTGATGCTTCCAATTAGTATTTTAAGATCTATTACTTACTACTAATTTTTACTATTTCCTTTGAGGACTATTTTGTCATGTAATCTGAAGCATAACAAATTCATGTTTTTATTCGTTTTTAGTATAAATTACTTAACTAACCACAAATCAAACCTTGGTAAAATCATCCAGGAAAAGAAACCAAAAAATTGTGATCAGGAAGACCACTTTTCTTCTTTTTTTCCTTAATTGAATCACCAAAGCCCTGTCTTTGACACTAACTTGTATCAAAATCCCTTCTACAATCAATGACTATACAGATCAAATAAGTCTATATAGCTACTGCCAATCTACCTGCCGGTGCGAAAAACCGACGCAATTATCGGTATGAAGTTTGCTGTCAAATTATGCAGGAAACTTGATTTCTATGGGACGAACGATATCGTTCACTGGACTAGTGTAACCAGCAACTCGATCTTCTTCGCGCAGAGGCTCGTAAACACGGTAGTCTCGATCCATGGCCAGTAACTGATACGGTTGCCCGGAGCCGAATGCCTTCAGTAGAGATATAACCTCTGTGGAGCTATCAACATAGTACCTGGCTTTGCTTGGCTTCTGCCCAACGGTGCACGCGAACGCTACAGGTGGTTTGGGGAACAGATCACCGGAGGCAACTCGATCGATGCTCTCGAACATGTCCTCGTCGGATCGGTCGTCCCCGACGCACATCACAAAGTCCGGGTGCTGCCCGTTCTCGGCGAGAACGGATAGCAACTTCTCCATGACAAAGCCTTTCCCAACACCCTGAACATATGACAGTTATTTCAGTTAGTCATACAGATATGTATGCACTAAAAATTTACTTGGAGGATTCCAAACCTGAGGCTTCACTTCAACAATGTGTTTACCCCTCGTGACAGCTACGGGCTCATTTGCGAGCACGCTCTCGAGGTGATCCAGCAGCTCCTTGGCTTGAAAAGCGCCAAACTCGTGATCGGCATCGGAGTGATGCCAAACCATTGCCGTCTTCTTCGACTCTATGTAGGAGCCGTCGGTTGCCTCGGTGTATAATCTCATGATGGGCTCGGCGATCCTCTTCCACTCGAAGTTCGTCGAGATACGGTTCATCGATTCCCATCCCGAATCTCTGTTCCATCTGATAGAAGAAAAAATTTATGTCAGTTGGAAAAGAAACAGAGCCTGATCATATGAAGCTGAATGTCATACCTCAAGAAGTGACCGTGCTCGGCCGCGATCCCGAGAGAAGAGCACGAGGAGAAGAATCCGTCGAGCGAATCCTGATCTCTCCCGCTTATGACAAACACAGTGTTGCTCGGATCGCTGCATACGCTGTCGAGTATGGAGATCACCTTCCTGCTCGGGGTCTTGCTCACAGAGGACGGGGACACTATGGTGCCGTCGTAGTCAAGGAAGATCGCTCTCCGATGGGCCCTCTTGTACGCGGAGATGGCCGTCGTCGGGTTCAGCCTCCTGAAGCTCGGAGAGAGGGAGACCACTCTGTACTCCAAGCCGAACCCCAACCCAAAATACCTCTGGCTGTCGTGCTCCTCGCACGTCCTCCTCAGATCGTGCTCGAAGCTCCTGACCCAGTAATTCAGGTCGTGTGTGCTGATGTACTCGTAGTGCTTCCGGTGGCGCATCTGCATCTGATCGTCATCCGTGTGTATGGCTTCGAACATCGCCTCGCACACGTCGTCGATGTCCCACGGGTTGACTCTCCTGGCGCCACTCAGGGAAGGGGAGCAGCCGACGAATTCCGACACCACGAGCGAGCTCGAGCTTGGAGGTCCTGTCTTGCCAAGCAATGCTGTCGTCCCCTGCCTGCACACTAAGTACTCGTACGGGATGAGGTTCATCCCGTCCCTCACCGCATTCAAGACGCAGCAATCCGACGCGGCATAGTAAGCCAGCCTTTCGTAGTACGGTATATCTTCTTCGATCAGCACAATGGGATCGTAACCGGGGAGACCGAACTCGCGGTTTATCCTGTTTGCAATCGAGGTGGCCTCGTTCCTTGCATCAGTTATGTCCTTCCCGACGCTCCGAGGGGGGTTAATTATCTGCACGAGTACGATATCGCCGCGGTGGCGGCCGTACCTCGCCAGGAGCAGCTCCATTGCGAGCAATTTGAGGCTTATCCCCTTAAATATATCCATGTCGTCGACGCCAAGCAGTATCTTCTTCCCCTTGTAGCTCTCCATGATATGTTCCACCTTGGTTATCGTCGACGGCAAGCTAAGCGTGGATTGTATCCGCTCGAGATTGATCCCGACGGGGAGGATCTTGATGCTCACGGTGCGACCGAGATACTCTATCCCGATATAACCACGCTTAGATTCGTAGTCGAGACCCAGCATCCTGCTGCAGCACGACAAGAAGTGACGGGCGTAGTCGAACGTATGGAATCCGATGAGATCAGCATTGAGTAGCGCCAGAAGAATGTCCCTTCTCGCGGGAAACGTACGGTAGATCTCCGACGACGGGAAGGGGCTGTGGAGGAAGAAGCAGATCCTGGCCTTGCTCAAACGCTTTCGCAGCAATGTTGGTAGTAGCATAAGGTGGTAATCGTGGATCCAGATGTAGTCCTCCATGCTGTTCATCGCCTGTGAGACGGCTTCCGCATACTTCTGGTTGGCGTGGGTGTAGGCTTGGTAGAGAGACGGATCGAAGCGGCTTCCGAACTCCAGGGAGACAGGGAGCATGTAGTGGAACAGAGGCCACAGGTGGTGCTTGCAGAATCCATGATAGAACTGCTCCTGGAGAGCCGGAGATAGGAACGTCGGTACGCAGTTGAAGTCGTTCTGCAACATCTGAGCAATCACATCTTCTTCGTCCGGATCGACGTCAACCTTCAATCTCCCGACGTAGAAAACCTCGGTTTCAGGGGAGAATCCGTCCTTCATCTGGCAAAGCAACGAGTCCTCGTCCCAAGTGAAGGAGAACTTGCCGGTCATCGGGTCCCTTCGCGTATGCAGTGGAAGGAAGTTGCCTACGATCACCATACGTATCGGGAAATTCTCGCAATCGCACGAGCTATCGACTTCCAGTTCAGATAGGATTCCTGGAGCAGTCCACGCGCGAGACAGCTTCTTGTCACAATCATTAAGCCCATCAGCTCCAGGATCGTATAGGTTCAGACACGACGTAGAAACCATTTTTTCGCACAGATTCCGGTTACGCAAATCAGCAGAATCCTTCGTCTGTCCAATTTATCAGAAATCTGTAAACATGGTATATCCACGGACCAAGAAATATGCACTTAAAGTGTTGTTAATTGTCTCATTTCTGTTTAGAATCAAAGATAGATAAAAAAAATCATATCTTAACAAGTATTAATAATTACACAGAAAGAAAATACAGAAAAACACACACCAGATTTTCCCCCTTATAGAATAGATGGAGTAAACAACCAGAAAGATCTAGGCAGATTGATGAAGAGAGAACATTTTAGATGCATCAAAATTTAAGTTTTTGATGCAAATTAACTCAAGTTACAGACAGAGGAGATATCAATGCAACTAAAGACATATTAAATACATATCCACAAATGCCAATAAATAATGATCGAAGCAAAGGGATACATTTATCAGCAGATTTTTTCCAGTTACCAAAAAAAAGAACTGGCGATGGTAATGCCTATAAAAGAAGTTTAACAAAACCAAGATCTTTAGTCTGTTCATCTGATTTCAATGCATTGTTCAAAAATAATGCAACTGAAAACAGATTACAGAAATAGCAATAACATCTGCAACAGAAAAAAACAAACATGCAGACAGCACAGAATAATGTGATCTTATGCATCTAAGAGAACAAACCCCAACTAGATTTTTCCTCCTCCAACTGCTGCACAAGTGCATGATTAAATGAGCACTATTTACAACAATGAGCTCCGCCTCCAAAAACCAGATATACCACAAGATCCAACAGCCCACAGATTACTTTTGCTCAATCCGAATAAATGCCCCCGAACTAGAAAAGGATAAAATAGTGTCCCATTATCCACATTCCACCAATGCCATTTGCTCGCTATCCAAAGCTTCTGAAATCTCTCGCTCTCCTTCATGAAATCTGTTGCTTCGTTCCATTTATAGCACCAAAAGGCACACCTCGAAAAAAGTTAAAACAAGCAGAGATCCACTTTTCTTATTGTGATTCCACGGATTAAAAAGATGGAAATCTGTCCACACTCGCAGCAGTGGCGGACTCAGGATTACAGACTAGGTGGGGCACACCGATAAATAATAATAATAAATAAGATAATTAAAAAATAAATCAGAATAAATATCCATGTGATACAGATATTGACGTGTATTATATCCTTAAAATATGGATAATGATATAAAAGGGTACTCATAGCATAAAGATAATATTTGAAATACATAATAGAACTTAAATATAAATGAATTTGATGGAAAACATGTGATATAAATATACTAAATGCGTCTATATTAAAAAAATACGTCAAATATGATGAAAGAGGTTTATATTTATGTTATATATGGTTAAAAATAAGGGATATTTACACCCACAACCCTGAGTAATCTCGTAATTACCCCAGGAACCCTGTGAAATCACGAATTACATGAAAAACCTCGAATACTTATTCCGTCTCACACCTATAACCCTCCGTTAGTTTCAACTATTAACTCACCCACAGCATCGAGTTAATCTAACCTAACATCGATCAAATGGCTAATATTAAATCAAAAAGAAAAAGAAAACAATCGTGGAAGGAGAGCACAACGGGAAGGGGATATGCAGGGTGACGCGCGGGGGAGTCTCCGACCTCGACGCGTTCGCGCAAGGGAAACCTCGACGTGTCAGGAGCATGGTTTTAAAAAGCGCCGCCTCGAGGCGCAAAGGCGTACGCCTCGAGGCGAGACGTGGCCAAAACGCCCCGAGGCGCACGCCTCAGGTGTATCCAAGGAGGCGTACGCCTCAGCCTCGCCTGAGGCGCTCGAGGCGTGAGGCGCTCGAGGCGAGGCTGAGGCGTCAGCCTCAAAAATCGTTTTTTTTTTTACTTTTCCCGGGTCACGTGCAAAGCACGTGACCTTTTTTAATACATTCAAAAGGTCGGGGCGGGGGTTTGGGGAAGGTTCTGTTCGACAGAAACCCTCCCCCTCCCTTCCCTGAGCCCCGCACCTCCCTGTCCCGGCCCCGCCTCGCCGCCACCCTACCATCGCCGCCCTCCGGAGTCGCCGCCCAGGCCTCCTCTCCATCGCCGACCCTCTCGCCGTCCAGCCGGAGTAGGTATGCGCCGCCGCCACCTCCGAGTTTGTTTTTTTTATTTTTTTTTCATTTTTTTTTGTGTTTTCCAATTGTTGGGTTAAATTCTTACATATGCTATGAGTTATTAGTAGAGAGTTCTCTATTTTTTTGCAACATTATATTCTTTCTCTTTGACATAACACCTAGGGATAGGATGTCATGTATGTGCAACTATGATGTATGTGCATTTTTTTGCTAGGCTATTTTTTTTAACTATGATGAAGGATTACATGTATGTGCATCTTGTAGTTAGTAATTAGTATATATCAATATGTGTATGTTATTGTATAACTTGTAGATATGGGAAGGAAAGGCCAAAGTGGGGGGCGATCGGATCCCGGATGGAGATACTGTCGAGAACTTGAAATGGACGAGCATCACAAAGGGAAAGGATATGTATATGTTGAATGCAATTTTTGTTCGATGAAGATCACCGGTGGGGTGAAGCGGCTAAAAGACCATCTTGCAAAGACACGCAAGAATGTGAGAGCTTGTCCAACCGTTCCTATTGAAGTTCAACAAGAGATGAAGATGTTCATGGACAGCAAGGGTAATGAAAAGAGAAGACGGTTTGAAGAAATGGAAGAAGTTTGCCGAGTTGGGATGCAAGGGCCATCTGGAGGTGACGAAAATGAACCGGCACAAAGAGCACCGACAGATTCTAGTGGTATCAAGCTAGCTCGAGGACCGATGGATTTTTTCATTGCACATGGAGGTAGGGGTGCAGGTAGTTCGGATCCTCCCTTTCAACAAGTCACTTTGAATGCAAGCTGGAAAAAAGATGAGAGAAGGAGGATTTGCAGGAGCATTGGGAGATTTTTTTTTGAGAATTCATTGGCATTCAACATAGCCAATAGTCCTTCTTATCTGGCGATGATGACTGATGTATGTGGATATGGAAGGGGTTTCAAGCCACCAACCATGCATGAACTCCGAACTTGGATTTTGAAAGAAGAGAAGCAAGCCATTACCACTCTTGTTGATGAGGCGAAGGCTTCTTGGATTGCCACGGGTTGTAGCATCATGTCGGACGGTTGGACCGACACGAAAGGACGCACTTTGATTAATTTTTTGGTGAATAATCCCAAAGGCACTTACTTCTTGAAGTCAATTGATGCATCCGATCAAGTTAAAGATGCTAGGATGCTTTTTAAAGTGCTGGATGAAGTTGTTGAGGAGGTCGGAGAGACGAATGTTGTCCAAGTCATAACGGACAATGCATCTGCTTACAAAGCTGCTGGACAAATGTTGATGGATAAAAGGAAGAATCTTTATTGGACACCTTGTGCAGCGCATTGTATAGATTTGATGTTGGAGGATATCCTCAAATTGCCACTTCATGCATCGGTGTTCAAAAAAGCCAAAAAAATTATCAATTTTGTGTATGCTCATGCTTGGGTTTTGGCAATGGTGAGAAAAATTGCAGGTTGTGATTGGTGAAACCTGCCGTTACAAGATTTGCCACTGCATTTCTTACATTGCAAAGCTTGATTAGAGCCAAGGATTCACTTGAATCCTTCTTCACTTCCAGAGCATGGAAGAACAATTCTTATGTGAATCGCCCATTGGGCCAAAGTGTGGTGAACATTGTTGTGAAGAGCAAGTCTTTTTGGCCTGGTGTTGCATATGTTCTCAACACCACGAAGCCTTTGGTCACCGTTTTGAGGTTGGTGAATTCTGAAAAATTTCCACCGATGGGATTTATTTATGAAGCCATGGACAGGGCCAAGGAGGAGATTGCTAGAAATCTTGAAAATGACGAGACCAAATATAAAGTTATTTGGGATATTGTGGATAGCCGTTGGGATCGTCAACTTCACAGGCCTTTACATGCTGCTGCTTATTTCCTCAATCCCCACTTTCATTATGAACCGACATTCTCCAACCACTTAGAGGTGAAAATGGGATTGTTTTCATGCATGGAAAGATTGATCATTGATCCAGATGCGAGGATGAAAGCAGATTCACAACTTGATTCCTTCATGCATGCAAGAGGTTTTTTTGGATGGGCAAATGCAGTTAATTCAAGGAAAACAAGAAGTCCTTGTGAGTATTGTAAATAAATTTTAAGAGTTTTCCATATACTACATAATTACTAAAATGTGTGGTTGACCTTTACCAGCGGATTGGTGGACGTTGTTTGGTGATGAAACACCTGAATTGGCAACATTTGCTATTAGGGTGTTGAGCTTGACTTGTAGTGCTTCTGGGTGTGAGCGTAATTGGAGCTCTTTTAATCAAGTAAGTGGTTAAAGCATTATTTAATTTTATGATAGTGTTTTTGTTTCATGTTAATCACTTAAACCGTACGTATGTCTATATAGGTCCACACCAAGAGAAGAAATCGTTTGTCACAAGCGAAGCTCAATGATCTGGTTTACATCATGTTCAATTTGAAATTGAAACATAGAGAATTGAGGAAGAAAACAATAGAAGATCCATTATGTTTGGAAGACATTGACTCTGGTGATGAATGGATTTCAGAAGCACACGATGTCGAGGCGTATCAGGATCTTAATGCAAACATACCCCTTGACGATGATCCTCTTGAGGAGGAAGGAGGTCAAAGATGTGGAGGAGCTCAAGTAGCTCAGCCTAAAAAGAAGGGAAAAAGAAATGACAAAGGTGCAATACAATATTATAAGTTAAAAGAATGTTCGATGCTTTTTTGTGAATTGTGTTTCAAATGGTTGACTATGCAATATGCATATTACTTTCTTGATTAGGTAAAGGAAAAGCTCCAATTAATGTTGACGAGGAGGAGTACTCCAATTCTGAGGATGGAAGCGAGGATGAAGCTGAAGATGATGTGCACTTGAATTTTATGGATGACTCCGATGACGATCCAATGAGTAGCAGTGACGATGACGATTGCGGCGACAACACTGCTGAGGGGCGAGATGACTGAAGTTGATTCGTTGAATCAATTTTGATGATTTGTGATTTTGATGTATCACACAATAGTGATGGAACATATGTTGCATTAATTTCATGCATGTGTGAAACTTTATTTCCTACTTTATGTTTTCTTTTCTACTTTCACAATCGTATTTGAACTTTGGACAATCATAGTTGTAGTTTGTAGTTTGTATTGAACTTTAGGACAATATATTGTAATTGTTAGTGTTGTTAGTATTTATTCCAATTTATTTTGCTTTAATTTTAATTTTTCTTTCCAAAAAATTGAGGCTTACGCCTCGACCGCCTCGAGGCTTACGCCTCGCCTCACATTTTGGGAAAACGCCTCGGACCGCCTCACGCTTTTAAACCTTGGTCAGGAGAGCCTGGAAGCGTGGGTATTTCTTGCATGGACCCCCCCCAGCTCCGGCAAGTCGAGCCTCGTCGCCGCTATGGCCAACCTCCTCCGGTACGATACCTGGACCTCACCAAGGTCGCTGACAACAGAGAGCTATGTACACTGCTCATCCAAACCACGAACCGCTCTATCATCGTCATCAAGGACATCGACTGATCGCTCGAGCTGGAGGGTGGCGCGGTGGGGGATGCAGGGTGGTGACGACCTTTGCTGGAGGGAGCACAACGGGAAAGGGAGGGTGGCTTCATCGGGATGCAGGGGGGCGAACGGGGGGGGGGGGGGGGGGGGCGGGGGGTGAGTGGATGGCAGCGCGATGGGTCGGGGGCCAACAAGATGTGCACGAGCCATCACGGCCTTCTTATCAAGATTCCAAGCCAATGGAACCCGCCATGAAATATCCTCCACCATACGCCACTCCAACCATCACCGACTATACGAGAGAACACAACCCAACAGTAAAAAAAGAGAGTTCCAAATCTTTGAAAAGCTCTTATGCAAGAAAGAGCACAAACGACAACAACAACAAAGGGCATAGCATCGTCTCAAGGGTTCCAAAAAACTAAGACAAACGTAGCCCGCGGGACGAAAACGACTAACCGGAACAGGACGTCGGGGGGTCCATGAAGGAGATACCCACGCTTCCAGGCTCTCCCGATGCGCGAGTAGAAGGGCTTCCCCTGCACAACTAACCGCTCCGGCAAGTCGAGCCTCATTGTCGCTATGGCCAACCACCTCCGGTACGATATATTCGACCTGGAGCTCACCAAGGTCACCGACAACAGCGAGCTACGTACACTGCTTATCCAAACCACTAACCGTTCTATCATCATCATCGACGACATCGACTGCTCGCTCGAGCTGGAGGGCGGCATGGCGGGGGGATGCAGGGTGGCGACGGCCTTTGCTGGAGGAAGCATAGGAGGGGGGGGGGCGACGGGGCGTCTTCACCAGGTTGCAGGGGGTAATGGGGGGTCGGAGGCCTTTTAGGTTTGCTAGAGGGCGACGCGCGACGGGTGGGGTCTTCACCGGGATGCAGGGGGCGACGGTGGTGGGGGTATCTTGGAGGGCGGCGCGGGGGACGGGAGTGGGGACGTTTACTGGAGGCCGGCGCATGACCGAGGGGGGGTCTTCACCGGGATGCAGGGGGGGGGGTTTACTGGAGGGCGGCGCGGGGGACGACCGGCGGGGGCTCTTCATCACGATGCAGGGGGCGAGGGGCATTTCTTGAGAATGTAATTTTGTTCTTGAGGTAAAATTGTCTAAAATGGATGGAATCTGTCAAAGTTAACGGCATAAATGGATAGAGGTTGACACAGGGCTATGTAATGTAAGGGTTAAACATTATTCGGGATTTTGGGTGCAATTCGTGATTTCGCAGGGTTCCTGGGGTAATTACAAGATTACTCAAGGTTATGGGTGTAAATATCCCTAAAAATAAATTTACAAATATATTTATATATTAATATGGATATACGATCATGGATAAGGATGTTTGCAAATATCAAAGTGATATCTATATCCATATCTACATTTTAAAATGAGTATAGATACATATGTCAAAAACTTTATACAACAGACACGGTAGCGGATCAGATACGAATATCTGCGTCCATTAGCATCCCTAAATGGAGGGCACAATTCCAATTCTAAATTTATGGATGATGACGGAATACAGATGACACAAGTAGATTTTCACTTCTTAATTGTCAGATGACGGGGGGCACAATCGCACATTGTCACTATTTATATTAGTATTTAATGGAACAAAATAGGAGAAATTGTGAAGTTAGGGAGGGCACGTGCCCCCCTTAACCAATACTTGGGTCCGCCCATGACTCGCAGAAAGGAAACAAATTTCCAGACGTTATCCGGAAGGATCCTCGATATTAAAACTGAAGCCCAAAAAAATATAAACAGATATGGAGATATTTTTATGGGTAAAAAAGATTTTCATTAAGAATGCTGCGTTTTACAGTAAACCATTACAAAAGAGCACAGGTATGTGTGCTTTACAGAGAGTGCCCCAAAAAGAAAATTTAGGAAAAAGTTAGGTGGCAGCTGAGAGCTCAAAAATCAGCGCCAATCTTTAATACAGAATGAGTCTGGTATTAGTAAGAATGGAGGTAGCAAGATTAGAGGGAGTTGAAGAGCGTCCGGAGGTCCACCGGCGGTTTCGTTCCGTCCATAGTTCCCATGACGTAGCAGCTAACAAAACACTCCAGGTGTCGCGGGCCTTGTAGTCGGTGAGGCTCGAAATCCACTCCACAATACCAGAGAGGGAGAGGGTGGCTGGACTTGGTAGACCCAACGCCGCAAGCGTAATTGACCAGGTATCCGCAGAATAACTACACAGGAAGAATAGATGGTCTCGGGTTTCATCACCATTATCGCAGAGGTAGCACTTGCCAGGGTTTGGTAGCCCATGGCGGGCCAGTCTTTCAAGAGTGGGAAGGCGGTCAATCAATGCGCGGTAGAGAGTGCAGGCGTGCCTCGGCACAGAGCGCCTACCCCACACGACACACGCCCAGGGAACAGTGGGGGCCCGGGGCCTGATCAGTTCGAAAGCATCCGAGAAGGAGAATCCCTTTGGGGAGCGAGTCTAGGTGGGCTGGCCATTCGAAAGGGAGATAGCATTCCTGTAAAGATCACGAGCCTGGAGGATAGCTTTCCAGAGTAAGGAGTCATTGCGAGCAGGGGTGACCTCCCATAGGGAGAGCGAATTGAGGTACTTGGAGCGCATGTAAGATGCCCATAAGGAGTTGTCCGCAGAAAGAAGCCTCCACGCCCATGACACAATCATTGCAATGCGCAGCGAAGAGCAGTTGCGCAGCCCCAGGCCCCCCTCGAGCTTCGGAAGGCACACAGTTTTCCAGGCAATATGGTGTCGGCCAAAGCCCCAAAGGAAGTCAACACATAGCTTGTCGATTCTGATAGCAGTACCGCAGGGGATGAGGTCCCAGCGACCCAATAAAGCAAGATACCAGTAATAACGAAGTGGAGAAGTTGGCAGCGCCCGGGGAGCGAAAGAGAGGAGGCTTTCCACCCACTAAGAGTGGCCCGAACCCGATCCTCAAGAGCTCTCAGAGCAGAGCGTCGGCCGTAGTTGGAATCAAGCGGGATACCCAGATACCTTGTCGGTAGTGAGTCTCTCCTTGACGGAGGCCCCTGGTGCCCTCGAAGAAGCCTTCGGAGGAGCCATTGATCAATATAGAGAAGGATGGCATGGTGATGCAGTTGGCGATCCAGTCCACCCAAGTAGGGCAGAAGCCCATTGCATCCAGACTCTTTAAAATGAAAGAATGCTCAATCGAGTCAAATGCTTTAGATAAATCAATCTTAAGGCAAGCCTTGGTCATATTTGTCTTCCTCTCAAAGCCCCCAAGCACCTCCTGTACCAGGTGAGTGTTGTCCCTAATCAATCTGCCTTTAACAAAGGTAGTTTGATTGAGAGAGATAAGTTGAGGGAGCACAGCAGCCATGCGCGTGGCTAGGAGCTTAGCAAAGATCTTATATATGGCGTTGCAACACGATATCGGCCTGAAGTCACCCAAACTTGTTGGCGAGTTCTTTTTAGGAACCAGAGTAAGGAAAGTGTGATTAACTTCCCTTACCATGTGGCCCCCTTTGTGTAGGAACGCCATTGCATCACAAGCATCCTCTTTGACAAGGTTCCAATGCAATTTGAAGAACTTTGAATTGAAACCGTCAGGGCCAGGGGCCTTAGAGGAGGGGATGTCCCGGAGAGCGGCCCAAATTTCATCACTATCAAAAGGCCTGACCAGCCAGCAGGATGCATCAGGCGTAAGATGGTGCTTAGGCGCGCAAGGGGGGCCTATTGGGCCTGGGGAGGTCCGGCCCAAGAAGCTCCCCGAAGTAAGCCACGGCGTTAGAGGCCACAGCGAGGTCATTGTCCACTAAGCGACCATCACAGTCCATGAGTGGGGGGAGTGAATTTCTAGCGGTGCGGCTTTTAGCCGATAAGTGAAAGAACTTCGTGTTTCTGTCCCCCAGCTTAAACCAATCAATCCGGCTCTTTTGTCGCCAGGCGGATTCCAGGTCATCATCCAGCCTTTCCAAGCAATTTTTTGCGTCAGCCTCAAGCTGTGCCAAAGGTGGGATCAAGAGGTGCAAGGCTTAAAGCATCATTGATGTTTCTCAGGGTGGCCTGCAGAGCTTTAATGTCAGCGAACACATTCGCCTCTTTAGAGGCCCAATCACGGAGCGCTTTCTTCACATTTTTTAGCTTCATGAGCAAGCGGTACAGGGGGTTACCCCTAGGCCGCATGTTCCAGGCCGAAGAGATGACCTCCAAGTAGCCGGGTCTAGAGGCCCAATAATTGAAGTATCGGAACGGTTTGCCTTTGGAGGCCATGTCCCCAAGTTTTATTGAAAGTAGAAGATGGTTCGTGTGCTGGAGGGGGATGTATGCAAGGGTGCGGTTTGGGAAGAGGGCAATCCATGATTCGTTTACAAGCGCACGGTTAAGACGGGCAGCAATTCTTGATGGTCCAATGGAGGAGTTGGACCAAGACCAAGGGTTGCCTGTGGTGGGAAGATCCATAAGGTTGCACGAATCAATACAATTATTAAAGTCATCCATGGAGGCACGTGCCGGAGGACGACCTCCTCTCTTTTCCGAAGCAAATCTCACTGTGTTAAAATCACCTAGGACTACCCAGGGGGTGTTGTCCGTGGGTTGGACACTTATCAGGTCATTCCATAGCTCTTTGCGGGAACCTGGGCAGTTGGCACCATAGACAACAGTGACCATGATATTGAGGCCACCAGCATTAGAGCAAGAGAGGGAGATGGCTTGCGGGGACACCCGCAAGGGCGTGCAAGTCCAGGATGAAACATTCCACAAGACGTAGACACGTCCAAGTTCGGTTTGATTGTGAACCGCATTCCACCCAGCAGGTATTTTAGATTCAAACTTGTGTCTATTCTCGGGCCGAATCTTAGTTTCAACCAAGCCAACAATATCAGCTTTCAATACTTGCAAAGATTTCCACAGAACTTAAGTTTGCGCGGCTTGTTGAGCCCACGCACATTGTAGACGGCCAAAGACATTAAAGATTGTGTGGTAGGCCTTCGCGGCCAGCAGACTTTGGGGGACCCCCAGAGGGCTTCTTTTTCTTATGGGTGACCATCGACCAATTTGGATTAGCTTCCACCATGTTCTGTGGACAGGAATTGCCCACCGGTTCTTGCGGCCGTGTTGGATTTTCAGCTCTAGGAACATTGAGGTCAAAGACTTTGGTGCCCTTGTGACCAGCCTTCCGACTATGCGTCGGTGGCCTTTGCATAAGAGCCCGAGGCCCAATTGGGAAAGCACTGAAAGGTCTCCTGGGGGCCTCCTCTGCCCTTTAGATGTGATCTCCAATGCATTCACCGGAGACGAGGCAGCAGCGACCGAGCTTCCAGCAGGAAGCTGCCGAACAAGAGGGGGTGGAGGCGATGTGGTATCCCATAACTGCAAAGGGGGGGGGGGGGGGGGGTTCCCGGCAGCTGAGGAGACCCTCAAGGTTGGTGGGATCTCACGTGAATGAGCCTGGTATTTCTGAGGCCTCATTTGTAAGGATCTGGGGGAGGGGGGTTAGAAATGTGTTGCAGAGTACCAGCTTGTGAGTGTTGGACTCCAAAGGCCACTGGAGCTTCAGGTGATAGGTTCATATTCTGCGGATTTGACTGGGACCCACCTTGGGATGTAGGCTGAATGGCGACCTGAGGGCCCTCCAAGCATTTCCTCCTCTAGGCCTTCCCTCAATGGCCCTCCCCTCATCGCCCCTCCCTAAATCGTGTCGGGGAGTAGTCGAAGAGTTAGCGCCGTGAGCGAATGGGCAGTTAGTGGAGTTATGATCAAAGGTCAAACACAGAACGCAACGGGGGGGGGGGGGGGGGGGGGGGGGGGGGCTCCACTCGAGCTCCACCCCAATCATCTAGCGCTAGCCGTTGAAGAAGACCAGGGGCACATCTTTTGGAATAATTTTGGAGGCGTGGATGGAGACGCAGCATCGCGCATAACCTTCCTTTTGGCCGGAGGCCGTCGCGGCATCCATAAAGAGGGTGTACCCAGGAGGCTCGCCAATTTGTTTAGAATAGAGAGGGAGCAAGTGTCCAAGGCTCAGGCCATGGAACCACACCCACACCGGGACTTCCGATAGCAGATCACGTTCAAAGCAGGTGGAGGCCTCACAGCGGCGAATGACAATGAATCTCCCTTGAAAAAGTCAAGGGCCGCCATCCAGAATTCGTTGGCAAGCTTCCGCCGATAACAATTGAAGATAGAAAAAACCATTTGGTCTTGGGAAAAGTTTGAAACCCCCAGGGGAGCCTCCAGACCTTTTCAATAAAGGTATTTAGGAGTTTACGATAAGGGTTCTTACCGATCACGTAGAACACCAGAGTGTTTAGCCCAGATTTGTTCCAGGGAGCAGAGGTCATCCTCCGTGGCGAACGCAACTTCTTCGCCGTCGATCGAGACCGGGCTTCGAAGCCCATCCGCCGTGAGGGGGAAGAGTTCTGGGACCGCACGCTCAGCCAGGAGGGGGCGCGAGGAGGAACCGTAGGTACGAAGATGGGAAGAGGTGTTAGCATTTTGTAATGTGGCCGGAAGTTGGCCAGGTGGGGGGGGGGAAGGAGAGGGAGGACCGGAGGAGGCGGGGAGAGGGGGTGAGGCCGAGAGATATGGTGGCGGATATGGAAGAGAAAAAGTCACATTAAACCAAACCATGAACGAACACCCAAAATATCAACAGGTATTAGAAGCAGAATCCCAAATTCGCCCCACGAACAAAATCTAGAAACCCATCACTACCAACAGCAGCCCAAACGGCAAGAACAAAAAAAAACCACACCACATTCGACTGATTCCAGCAACACTATCCGGCAAAAAAATCGAATCTTTGGAGGTGGGTCGAGGCAGACGTGAACAGAGCACGCACCTTGTTGTGGAAAAGGTGCAATCTTTGAGCTTTTTCTTCGAAATGGTGAGGACCAATCGGCAGTGGAGGTGGGTTTCTTGGTGGGTGTTCTGCTGCTCTGCTGTATAGAGAGAGAGGTAATCGGGAGTTTAAGAGAGAATTTTGGTCTTGTTTTTCCAAAGCAATGCGCCCCTTTTAAACTGTTTCAACGTCCACTAACAAAAGCCCCTTCTGATTTCAAGATTATTACAGAAATGGCACTGTTTTGTTTTATACAAAAAATTTAAGACAATACCAATATAATATTTTCACCGAAATAAAGTCCACCATCAAGGAAAATAATTTATAAACACGCGCAAATGATGTAATTAACTCGACGCGTCCACGAGCAAGAAGTTTAAGGCCCTCAGTTGTCTGGGCTAGCATCACAGGTTTGTCCTGGTGTGCAGCCGTGTGGGTTATCGTCTTTCCTTCGTCGGGGTGTTCTCAAGTATGGAAATCCACCGAATGTGGCGAAAACCAACGCATAACTCCCAAGATTGTCGGTTGACGCATGGCAGCACATGCGAGGAACCTACAATGCACTCCCTCTGTGCACAACTTGACAAGATTACATTTATTGCGGGTTCCCTTCAACTTAAATCAGATTGTTGGTCAATGTGAGAGCTCTTCGAATTAATTCTATTCCGATCATCTTCGCCTCGAAAAAAGGAGGTTCCTTTGCGACGACAGCTCCTTGTCCCTATCAAGGTTTTTCCAATTTAAATGCATTTTTGTTATTTATATGTATATATATATATGTTACACCATGACAAGATAGAGAGATTATTAAGGTGATATTGATGGTGCAAGGAGTATTTTAGGGGTGGGGGCATAAATGGTAAATAGGAGGAGGGGAGCGGGGGTAGAAGAGGAATAATCAAGGCCTTAAAGGCGGAGGTGAGGCATTAAATAAAGAAAGACGCGACGACTCGGTGCGTGACTCCGCTGCCCGACCGCGCGGACTCCGAGTTGGCATGCTTCTGGATAAGCACACCCGGATTTCCGGATCTGCCCCCCGGTTCCTTCTCTATTTATCCTCTGCCACGGTCGCGTCCGGACCGGTTTCTCGACTCGGACTCGGACCCGATTCAGGTGGCTGGACATCGACCATTGAAGAAGAATAACTGCATTGTTACCATTATTATATAATGAACAATAATGTATAATAATTCTGGTTGAAGATAGAGATGATGACAGACATAAACAATAATATATAATATAAATTTGAAATCTATAGAAAAAGTCGATACAAGTCTTCGAACATATCTACAACATGGAATTTCATCCCTTTGCCATTATCTCTCGTATTTATTCTACGAAAGATCAAACCACATGCACTTGATTAGTTTCAGTAATTCAGATTTGCTGCTTCAAAGAGAAAGAGCCTATGGAAGTAATAATAATTGTTATTTTGTACTTGTATCCTTCTGAGATTGTACAATTACAGTTGAAACTCTACCTTTCCAAATTGCTCCTACATCGTTGTAAAATTCACAGTTCTGTCATTCTGTAAAAGTAAAATATGGGCATAAAACTACAAAAGGACGAATTGTGATTTTTGTAAGAATATAGATGTGGAAGTGTTATTGTCGAAAAACAGGGGTTTGCCTGAGTAACCGGATGCCGATGAAATAAATGTCTTGGATAAGTGTTTGCTCAGCTTCTTTCATCACAAGAAAGGTTCGTCGTGGGAAATATGAAACCTTCATAAAATTTGACAAGAGAAAACAAACCAAACACTTTCATACCATATTTGGATTTAATCAATATATAAATAATAGTAAATATTATTTGAGATAAATTTAGATTAACAATATTTTTTCACTCAAAATATTTTTTTCAGGGTACAATGATGAATCATTTTTCTTTATTGTGTTTTTGTCATAAAAAAATAAATCAAACTTAGTTTAGTTCAGTAGAACACATGTGTCCAAACCTAATGCGTAGGTTCAAATCCTACATAGTGTGATTCTCTTCTTTTCTTTATTATGCTGAATAACAATAAAATCACTTGATAAAAGAGAATTACAACTCAAATTTGACCTCTTATGTACCATATCAATCAAAAAGGGATTTTGTAATTACAGATACTCAAAGGAACATAAATTTAAAAAACCCTAATAATTAAATATGAACCAAAAAGTAGGGATGAGCTATGGGTCGGGCTGGGCCGGGCTTTGAAGGGTCCCAGGCCCAAGCCCGCTTAAAAAATTCGGGCCTTGGGTTGGGCTTAGGACCGCAAATTTTTTGTTCGGCCCAAGCTAGGCCCGACCCAATTCCTTTGGGTCGGGCTTGGGCTGGGTCGGCCCATCTCCCAATTAGATATTATTAACTTTGAATCTACTGTTTCAAGTTAATCTCACTCAAGTTACACAAGCCAAATTTGATTAAAATATGTACCATAATACTTGTGAAACAACTAAAATTCAATTCTACCAAATCCAAATTTACACATGTGCACTCAATGCTAGATACCATGAATGCCCCTCATTTATAGAAATTGAAAAAGTGAACCAAACATACCCAGTTTACAATAACAGGTGCACCAGATCCTGCATGTTAAAAAATGTCATAAAACCCATATTGGATAAATGTACAATAATAGAAAATGTTCTGATTAAAAAATAAATACTAACAAATTCAAGAATAATCAAAAGAATCTAAATCAAATACTAATTAAGAAAATTAATTCTTAATTGAAATACATTGATCATCAACTCACGTCACACGCTTGACTTTCTTGATTTACAAAAATTGTATGAAGACATGATACAAGAAGAGAGTGCACATGAAATAGGTGAGACTTTTCATGCATGTAGAATGTGAGAAAGGATTCGGGCCCTCTTCGGGCCGGACCCTTGGGCCGGGTCGGGCTGGGCCGAGCCAAGCCCGAACCCGGTCCAAAAAAATTTGAGCCTAAACATTGGGCCCAAGCCCGACCCGACATTCCTTTGAGCCTTGGCCTGACCGAGCTTTTGGGCTGGGCTTCGGGCTGAGCCGGGCCGGCCCAGCCTAATGCTCATCCCTACCAATAAACAAATCAACAACCTAAGATATCCCCAAAAGGGAGAAGATTCGTGGAAATCCAAATCCTTCACAAAGACATGTATAATAAAAAAAGCACATGTCCCACACAAGTTGGTGATGGGTTCCATTCAATGCTGCCCTTTTGATATTCTCGTCTCTATCCCTTCCAAAATCCACATTCTACACCTGTGGATGGGGATAAGAGGAGGCGGCATAGATCTTACCCATGCTAAATATGAAGACAAATTTGTCGAAAGGTCCTCGCTTTTTATCGCTAGGTTAAAGGACAATGCCTTACATGTTGTCATGAGACCATCAGGCATACATCATGAAAGCTCTTACATGTTTGAATCTCAATCTCGAAGAAGAAATAGAAGAAAGATCAAGCTGATGTGTGAGTTAATATTGTGTTTTTTACCATTATGTGTGTCCTACCATTTTCAACAGCACACGTGCTCCTATATTATTACAAAATTCACAGTTCTACGCAGAATGTGAATTTTGTAAGATATAGGAGTGTAAGTGTTATTTGCAAAAAGTGTAAAGACATACCTGTAATTGTAGAATCTCATAGGAATGTGTGTAAAAATCCTTGCATTTGTATAAGTTGAATAGGAAGAAGGGGGTGAGAGAGAATATGATGTCAAGTGAGGCTACATGGAAAACTTTGGTGATACTTTTTTCCCCAAAGGGATATGGCACCATCACTATCATTTACTTAGATAAATGTGCACATCAAAGCAAAGGGGTCCATGTAAGGATATGTCTTAGGTTATGTACTTGCCATGCTCTTCATATCTTAGGATATGTCTTAGGTTATGTATTAAATATCCATGAATTTAATACCTCGGATTGGGTAAAATATGTAAATTTTCACTTTGGATAATTTTAATTAATTACCCAAAACTCAGAAAAATGCAATAAATGGTAGATAATTAGTTATCAATCCATGATAATTTTCATTAAAATAATGATGTAAAATAGGGGTCCAAATCAATATGCAAACATAGGGATATTTTTGCAAAACAGAAATAAACTTAAACAGAACAGAACAAACACAAGGACTAGTTTGTAATTACAGAAATTTTATAAGAAAATGATGCAATTTTACAAAAAAAATAAAAATGACCTTCTTCAAGAGAACTAAGGCACGATGGGGCTTTGGGTCGGAGGCGGCGCTAGCGGCTACTTCGCCGCGGCAGCGTAGAGGAGGGGGCTTCGACGGCGGTGCCGCGGTGGGAGACGAGGGGGCCTGCTGGAAGGACGGATGGCAGTGGTCTGCGGGGTAGCCTGTGCGGGGAGGTAGACTTGTTGTGGCATTGGCGGCTGCTTTGCTGCAGGCGGTTGCGCGGGCGGTCGTTGGGAGCACGGTGGCGCGAGTGGCCGCTGGAACGCGGTGACCGGCTGGAGAAGGAGGGCGTGGCACCAGTGGTGGAGGAGGCAATGGGGGGCCAGCAGTTGCTGCACTTTTATTTTTTTTATTTTTATAAAAAATGCTGCTTTGGGATGTGATTTTTTAGTTTATTTTTTTTATTTTTTTTAAAATTTTCTTAGACAAGAAATGAACAAATGCACATCAAAATGTAAACAAATGCGAACATGATGGAGTGATGTGATCAATGCAAATATGAACAAATGAAGGTGATAAAAAGGTGACGATGTGAAGTGATAGACATGATATGATGAATATGATGAAGATGTGGTAGACAATGAATATGTAATGGTGGTGGTGTGATAAAAAATGCATAAATAACAATGATGACAAAATGAGAATAAAAATACCTATGGTGGAAACGGTTGTCTATGGTGTGCTCACATGAAGTGCGGTCTTCGCTCGAATCGTCGGCGAGCGATGAGCTCGAGTAGCACACAAGTGCGGTTGCGATGTTGGCCAAGAAGCCAACGGATCTCAGTCGGAGATAGGGTGTCGTCGCTCGAGCCGTAGTTGA
>JAZKJV010007307.1:0-33558 GCA_037367405.1 Ottelia alismoides
TACGAAAGTCTAAGCATCCATAATGGGATTGTATTTTTATCAAAATTATTGATGTCTTGAAATTCATGATATGTATAATAAAAAATGTTGGAACTCTTATTATTTTAAACCGTCTCTGAATGTGCCTAAGGGCATGTTGTCAACATTTTAATGATTATGATCATTAATAATGTATATTTCTCAGGAAAAGAAATATTGTCATGCAATGCTGCATTTTGCTTGCCCATGTTTAGAGCATTCTGGATATATGGATTTTATGTGGAAGACCTGATAGAATTTGAATGATGTTTAATTTTACTCTGTCTTCAGAAAGTTACTGTCAGTCATATATAATATAAAATTTCATGGTAATTGTTATTTCCTTTACTGATAATTTGATACTTTTCTTTATACGTTCCAGACATGGATGATGTCGTAAGTAAAAAATATTCTAGAGAAAGGCCTACGGCATTTATGATTATCCAGTAAATAACTACATGTGAAAAATGATATTCTGAAGCAAAACTGGTTATGTGTCTATTACTCCGATTGCAAAATATACTATTCCTTTTCCTCAATGGGTCAATCAATAAAATGCATATCTCAAATGAGGTCATATATTACTTCCGTGCAATTCAAGGTTCTTAATAACCATCTAGATGGCTAGTTCTTGCAAGATCCAGTTTTCCCAAGCAGTCATCAGATTCAAAACAGATCCTTTTGTACACACACATGCTTACCTATTTATGTTTGATATCATGCGGCTTGTATTATATCTTTCGCAATGTCAGATTCGGTAAATAGAAGATTTAGAAAGAAACTTCACATCAAAAGACCACAATGAACTTATGTTCCATTCAAGTGAACATGGAGTTTTAATTTTTTTTATTTTCTCTACTCTTTGATATCTACAAAGCCACTGTATTTCGACATATCCTCCACTGAAATCCGTTCTTAGCTATGTCTGCTACTATATTCTGTCGGATTTTGCAACTGATGTCTAAGAAGACATTTTTTTTCTTGATCGTATGTCGGAAGTAATTTGTTGAGAACATAAGATGATTGAAATAAATTGGATAGATAATTGTTAGGACTGTTCTCAAAATGAGAACTGCAAGAGTTGCGCTTTTCTTTCTGTTTTAATGGATTCACTTTAGAAACCTGAACATTGATTGTTTCTTCAATTTCAGTTCATAGAGTGGTTTCAAAAACTGAAAGATGCGATTTTTGGGAAGTCAAGATGAAGACGACAACAGTAATGTATGTGTATTGCTGTATGGAGGCTACCTAGGACATTTACTTCTGCGAGCAATCTTTTTCTGTTCATTTGAACCCTTGTTCATCATGTGTGCAAGTCTTGTGGTCTGCCTGAGTGTATTGATTAGCATGTTCGATTGTGCTTGTTTATTGTTTGTTTGAAATTTATACTCAGTTTGTGCTACTGACTTCGCACTTCTACAAATATCAGGAGAACAAATAAAATATTTGTAATGAAAATAAGTTTGATGCATTGTCGAGTGGTGAGACTTGTAGATGTTTGCGTTTTGTCTCCTTAATTAAGATATGTGATGTTGCGTCCTTCTGAAAGAAGTCGTTAAGAGGAAATATTGTCCACTTTATCGAGATATTTTTATAGGTTTAGCATCTGTACGTGTATAGTTTGGGACTACAAATCAATTGGTTATGGACCAATTTCGTTTCGAGGAAGGCAGGGAGGATCTCTAAAATAATATGATGAACATTGTTTATCGACCCACCGACTTAATCAAGAAGTTGAACATACACAATTATAGCTACTCGAATGCATGCATTCAATACACGTCTATAGCTACAGTTCTATCATACATTATTGTATAGGGTTGCTATTTTATATAAAAGTGATTGAAAAAAAAGAAAGCATGCTATGGTCTGAGCATGAGGTATAATATATACACCAAAAAAGGTACCTAAAAAACCTACTGAAATCCAATGTGATATCCATGACACGTCAACACAGTTTCCCAGAATTCAATATGGTTCGAAAATCTGTTTAAGCATGAAGATTATAACCATACCTCCCATTTGTAGATTTGTAGTGGTGGCATACCGGCTGTAGGAAGAAGGTGCACATTGGTGGCACGATGATAGTGCACGAAGGATGGCGTGGTGGTGCCATGGCAGTGCATGATGGTGGCACAACGGTGGCATGGCCGAAGGGCTAAGTTGCAGTGGCCATTGGATGATGCATGGTGATGCACGGCCGTAATGTTGGCAGAGATCTGGGAGACCACAAATGCTCGAGGATATATGACGATTGCCATGGTGACAGTGCTCTGACGACGTTCTTTTCATTAAGAAAAGGATTCCTTCAAGATCATTGTGGAAGGTGGTGGGCTGCAGTTGAAGTGGCAATGTCATTAAGGAAGAGAATGGTCGTCGATCTTTGGCAATGAGGAATGTAGATGCCCGCCATAATCTTGATATAAGTTCAAAAATAGAAAATAGTAGGCCCCTGAACAAATAGAAAAATATAGTATAAGTTCAAAATAAAAAATAGTAGGTCGCTAAAACAAATGACATGTTAATTAGCTCGAAGAACTGTTGTAAGTTCTAAGAAGTCTCTAAATGAATTGGTTGATCCAAAAACCTATGGTAAGTCCAACATTAAAAATAACATGTCCTTAAACTTATAGCAAGTTTACAAAGATGTGCCATAACTACAAAAAAAGTTCAATCAAACATCTTTATTTAATAATGGTTGTTAGAGGTCAATCACTTATTATGCAAAGAAATACCACAAGTTTTGCTGCATAAACTAAGTGGTGGTTCAAGGTGGTGTGACAAGTCCACCACCACAGAATAGTATGAATGATACCACGCGGCTCTTATTTTATTTGATAAGTGTACCAAGGTCGATTATAGAAGGCTAGATAAACTAACTCGGCTCAGATCCTAAACTTAATCTCTATGTGTGTCAAGGTGTGTAGTTATTTTATTTTGGTTGTTTCTAATTGGTTTTAAGTTTTTAATAATAAAACCAAATAAGAGAAGGAAAAATAAAATGATTTAATTAACATATACAAAAGATTTAATAACATATATATATTATATTTATTTCATTATTAGTTTTATTTCTATTTAGTTTTGCAATTTTTTTAATAATATTTCAATAATATAAAATAGAAGTAAAATTAAATTTTTAGATATATAAGGGGGAATAAATGGTTTACAATATAAAAAGTATGCAAATTATAGTAAAAATATAAGTAATATATTTTCTTGTGATTTTTATGTTTTTATAATTTTCAGTGGTTTTTATAAAATGGAGTAAGTTAAAATAACATAAAATAAAAACAAAGGTTTTAAAAATGATTTTAAGACAACTAAGGGGGCTTAAAAAATAGAGTTACTTATCAAATTAACCATTGAAAATATTTACTATGTTTTTAATATTATATAATGCATATAATAAGGTTCTCAAAACATTTTTTATTTTAGAAAATATGTGAGTTTTTAATGACTTTGTAAGTTTGCAGTTGTTTTTGTATTTTATGGTGTAGATGCGATAAAAATGGAAATTAAAACTATAATGATCAGACCTATCTACATGAACATAACCTAAATTTTTTAGAATTTGTGGAATAAATGGAAAATCAAATACCACAGAAGCAAATGTGATTTTGTATTTTTTAAATATAGAAGATGGATTCCAATATTATGCAAAAAAGCATAAATGAATGAGCAACTAGAGATGAATCAAATGGTATTTTTTGACAAATATTGCAATAAGAATCCAATAAAATCTAACAAAGTTATATCGACTTATTTCATTTCAGCTACATTTCTCATTATATTATTTTTCTGAAAACTTAATCGCAAAAGTTTTGATATTCCATTCAAGCATCTCCTTTCCAAGAACCACACATAATGATACATCTATGATTTCTAATTGAATAAACACGCTAAAAAACCTTTAGCTTCAAAAATTAATGGAGATGTGAAATCATCTCAAATTTAGGTCCACCATAGCTTAAAAGAAAGCTAAGATTTTTAGCTTTGTAACAAAAAAATTAACTTCATTAAAGTTCATGCTTACGTAGAAATATATAGGGGTTCAGTTCTATGGGTCACTTTGTAATAGTTAGAATATAGTAGAATCTCCAAAATACCTAGCTACATTATCTAAGACCTGAAGAGGTCTACATGATGTTTGTTTGTAATAACGCACCTTGCTTGTGAGATATCTCCAACTGCCTGGTCTTCTGTGTTGATCAATAAAGAAGTAAGGGCATGTCGGCTATTTTCCCATCATGTGGTTAGAGTCACGTGATTCGTAAGTCGAGGTGGTGGCTCAATTGCACCTAAAGATGTTCGATCATATGGTGGACATGCTCTCTGCTTAGCATGCGACGAGCGATGTGGAGTTCGATTAACGATAGATCTGAAGGTTATGGAAGGAACCTTAAGCGCATCACGGAAGCATGAAGATCGCATCGTATGCGATCAAGAGCGACTAGTCGCACTAGTCGCTCAGGGCAGCGGAATTTAAATTTTTAATCGATGAAACCACATGATCCGAGAACACTTCTCGAATCATTTCATCCAAACCACAAAGTAGATATAGGAATACCTCTTTAAATGTGGTTGCAATCGAAGTCACTAAGCGAAGAGATCAGCTATCTCAAGTCCGACCTGGCGGAGGAGATGCTTGCGAGCACGTTGATGAAAAGCATCCTTCTCGCAATCCAAGACGTTGATCTAAGTGACAGATCTCCTGATTTCGTCACATGGAATCCGAGGTCTTCTTCACGTACAAGAAGCAGCAAGGAAGACGAAGATCCACGAGCGGTCGAAGCGGCAACATAACGACGTAACGACGATGACGGTCTTCTCTAGGGCAAGAGGTGGATGACCACTCTTGATGGAGAGAAGGGGCATGTATGAGAATATGAGAGAGAGGTGCAATTTAATTATTGTAATAAAAAGATCTAGGGTTTCCTCTTCTTTTATAATATTGTGGGAGTCCATGGATCTCAATCCGTGGACAACACAAATCTAATGGTTGAGATTGATTTGTGTTTCTTTCAATGGCCATAATTTTGTTGTAAAAAATTCCACAACAATTAATTTAATTAAATATATTGAATAATCAATCAATATAAATTAATTTAATCAAATCAATATGCATTGAAGGATTACGAAAGGAGGCAAGCTCCTTCCTAATAAGATGTGGGGGGGGAGACGACCACCATGATTTAGGACTAGGGTGGTCATCCACCATCTCCTTACGGAAGGAGTACCTCTTTTTCCTATTTCGTGAGATTATGAATCTCACAATATCCTTTAATTATTACAACAACTTTTGTTGTAAATAATTTCACAAAATAATCCCAAATTAATTTATGAAATTTAAATTATACCATTGGAATTTTACAAATCACATTCACAACCCAAAATAAAATGTAAATTACATTTTCAATTAATTGTTCAATATGAATCCAATTCACATCAACATTTAAATTGTAAATGTTATTTACAAATAGCCATCTCTTATATATTATAAATCACATTTATAATATATGTGATCAATATAGATAGTACTATCCTATTATTTATATCCATGATAACTAAATCACATTTATTTATATTAGATCATCATTCGCATGCATCTAAATAATATGAATCAAATTCACATTATTTTTTATAATTAAATCTCATTTATTTATCCATTTCTCAATGTTTGGATATAAATTACATCAATGGAATTATTCTTGAACTCTTTCATGAAAACCGTAGATACTTCGAGATAAGGACATGGTGATTGTACGTTCCACATATAACGACTTAGATATTGAGATCACATCTCAAATCCAGATCTCGAAGACCTCTCAAAGATATTAATGTAGTCATTACATCTGAATCTCATTCAGATCAATGACCAAGATCAGATTTCCTCACTGAGAGGTGTTATTAAAATCAAGATTTGTTTCATCACTCCCTCAGAATGGAAGCATCATGGTTATACAGTCATTTATATTCACATCTGAATCTCATTCAGATCAATGACCAAGATCAGATTTCTTCACTGAGAGTGTTACTAAAATCAAGATTTATTTCATCACTCCCTCGAAATGGATGGTTATACAATCATTTATGATCACATCACCCTTAGGTATTCCTAATACATGTACATTCTGCATACTGGAAGACCTAGAATAAACTTGAATATTTAGATCAATTTAATATTATCATCTTTAGGGTTTTATCATTAAGTTTGTCACTCAGTCATTGGTAGTCGGTATTGATCATATGCTTTCCAAAAGCATATATCATACCTACAAATTCTTGTCCTGCTTCCAAAGCAAGACGACCATGCATGGAATTTAATTGGTCCCAATACCTCATGAGTGAGCTCATGTCTTTTGATTCACAAGTGAACATGTATAATTCTGTTGAGATATCGTATCACTCATATGCCCTTGTATGCACACCAGCTTGCCGGTGTATAGACCCTAATTAGTCCATCAACTATCGGTCTGCCAAATGTACATACTCAGGCATATATCAATACATTTGTCTTCGGTCAGAGGATGCATACCTATATCGTGACAGTATATGATATAGGTCTTGGTTATCTCGATCTCGTTAAGCCAACTCTTTGACCTAACTTATACGATACCTTGGAATCTTTATTCCTATGCAGAGGACCTGCATCATGAGGTCGGTCAGATATTAATCTATAGAGAAGGATTGCAATCTCCTTCTCAAGTTGGAGATCATCTCTTAATAATCATTTGACGGTGCTTGATGAGTCCTTAATCTAACTTCTTAGATATTCATCTAAGCACCAACCTCTATGATTCAACTATTGAATCAACAGTTGTATGATCATTAAGACGGACGTGGTGCATAACAATAATTGTACTAAAGGACCTTATAGTGCATTCATACATTTAATCTCAGACAGAGAGTGAAATAAATCAATAATTTTTATTGATATATTAAACATTACAGCAACATTTATTGTAGAGAAGGTTCACCTCAGGCTCACATGGATAACAATCTCCCACTAGCCCTCAGAACCATTAAGCTACAATCCTTAAACCCGTACTCATAACATGCTGGTTGAAAATCTTCTCTGTCAAATGTTTGGTAAGGGATTGGCAACGTTGTCGGTAGAGGCCACCTTGGTGATGACTATGTCACCACGCTTTTGAATCTCTCAAATGATGCGGTATTTCCTTTCCATGTGCTTGCTCTTTTGATGTCATCAAGGTTCCTTCGCATGAGTCGTTCCTCCCGTGTTATCGCATAGTAGCGGGATGGGAGTATCAGAGGAAACTACGCTAAGCTCCAGGATGAACTTGCGCAACCACACCGCCTCCTTTGCAGCATCCGATGCAATAATGTATTCGGCTTATGTTGTTGAATCAGTTGTAATGTCCTGCTTCTTGCTTCTCCAGCTCACAACACCACCATTCAACAGGAACACAAACCCTGATGTCGATTTTCGATCATCAATAATATCAGACTGGAAGTTAGAATCTATATATCAAGAGTTGGAGATCACCATCTCCATAGACCCATCTTCCGTATGTCTTAAATATTTAAGATGTTCTTCGTTGCATTCCAGTGTTGCTCTCCATAGCAGGATTGGTAACGGCTTACCACTCCCACTGCATGGCAGATATCTAGCCTAGTGCTCATCATGGCGTACATTAGGCTCCCCGTAGCTAATGCGTAGGGGCATCCAGTCATGGCCTTCTTATCCTCAACAATTTGAGGAGCCATCCTTCAGATAGATGGATACCATGTCTTAAGGGAAGAAGCCTTTCTTGGAGATGTCTATATGGAAAGACTCTAAGCCCATGCTGTGACAATCCCGAAATCGCCTTTTCTCCGTTTCTGAACAGCTTCAGACCCAAGATGTAAGAGGCTTCTACCAGATCTTTCTTCTCGAAGGTATGTGACATTAAATCTTAACACTGGTCATCATACCTATATCATTTCCAATGATAAGGATGCCATCTACGTAAAACACGATGAACACAAGGGCGCTCCCACTAAGCTTCTTGTATACATACAATTCATCATGATTCTGAACAAAATCATAACTGTTTTATGGTTTCATCGAAAATGATGTTCCAGCTATGAGAAGTTTTTATTTGAGCCCATAGATGGATTTCTTCAGCTTGAATATTTGCCTTCTTTGGTTATGAAGTCTTGGGGCTACTCTATATAGATATCCTCCTCAAGCTATCCATTGAAAAAATCCATCTTACTTTCCATCTGCCATATGTCGCAGTCAAGATATGCAGCTATAGCTAACAGTGCCCTGATGGACTTAAGCATAGCCACATGAGAGAATGTCTCATCTGTAGTCGATGCCTTCTCTCTGTGTGTGCACTTGGCTACGAGCCGTGCTTTGAAAGTCTCTACCTTCCCATCAGATTCCCTCTTTCTCTTGAAGATCCATTTACACTCAATGGGTTTTACCCCTCTAGGTAGATCCTCTAGGTTCCATACACTGTTCTTCTGTATGGAATCTATCTCAGACTTCATTGTTGGCATCCATATATCGATGTCATGATCTGTGAGTGCATCAGAAGCCGGATCAATGTCACTTTCACCTGACACATGGAATCTGTACCTTTTAGGTGGTGCCACCAGCCTCGAACTCCTTCGAAGAGGTACGAGTGTTACATCTTCATTTACTTCTTCAGTTTCTAGTTTAGGAAACTCAGTATCCTCGGGTGATTCAATGAGTTCCTTTACTTCATTGTTATCTTGACTCTTAGGGAAGTCATCCTCTAGAAATTTTACATCTCTAGAGATGAACACTTTCTAAGTCTTAGGGGCATAAAGTTGGTATCCAAAACCATCCTTTACATACCCAATGAAGTAACACTCACGAGTGCGAGATTCTAGCGTACTTGCATCCATGTTCTTCACATGGACCAAGAAACCCCAAATCCTCAAGTGTCTAACACTAGGTTTAGTTCCATACGAAATCTCATTAGGAGTTTTAGGTATGGATTTGCTAGGAATCTTATTTAGGATATATATTGCAGTCTCCACTGCATATCTCCAGAAACTAAGTGGTAAATGTGCTTTAGTCGTCATTTAATGGACCATGTCCATGATGGTCCTGTTGCATCTTTCAACAACACCATTAAGTTAGGGAGTTCCAGGAGGAGTGAGATTGGAGGCAATTCCTCTCTCTTTATGGTACTCCTTAATATCAATTGAGAGGTACTCGCTACCTCGGACAGATCGAATCCATTTAATCTTCCTTTCATTTTGGTTCTCAACCAATAACATGAACTCTTTGAACTTTTTAAAGGTTTCAAATTTATGACGTGGTAGGAAGATAAACTTGTATCACGACTGGTTATCAATAAACATCAAATAATATCGATATTCATTTGAGGTCGCGGTACGGAAGGGACCACATACATTGGCATGTATTAGGTCAAGAATACCTTTGCATCTTGTAACCTTGTTATGGAAAGGCATCCTAGTCATTTTGCCTCGAACACAATGTTCACAGGTAGGTAAAGTTTGAACCTGTAGAAAATCTAAGGGTATATCCTTTATCAATCTATTGAACATATCAACAAATAAATGACCAAGCCTTTGATGCCAAATCATGTTAGAATGATTTATGTCCTCCCTGGTTCATTTAGGGTTTTTATCAGTGGTAGTAACATTCATGATATTTTCATGATATTTTCATCAATGCACAATTCATAGAGTCTACCAGGAAGTTAGAATACCACCCGCAATATGTTTATCATAATGATTTATGACAAATTTATTATAGAATAAAAATAAATATCCATTTCTAGCTAACTTAGATATAGATACAAGGTTCATTCTAACATCTGGAGCATAAAGGCATTTTTTAAGCGTAACGAATATCCTACAAGATAATGATAATCTACAGGTCCTGACGGCGATAAGAGAGAACAAACAATGGTCGGTGTATCGACCAGGTGAATTTACCAGAAAAAGAATTTTATTTTTATTTATACTCCTAAAATCAAGCGTATAATAATAAGTATGAGAGTATCGAACTTAGAGAGGCAAACTATGGAAACTAGGGGAAATAGGTAGGGTATATAAGGTAAATGACTTTCATGATTTTTATTTAACTTTAAGGAATTTTCTGGATTTTTATTTGATTTATGAATTTTATATTTGTTTTTGATTTTATATACATATAAGTAAAGAAATATAGGTATTTGATTATATATAATTTTTATTTTATTTTGTAATTTTTGTGTTTTAATTGTATTTCATGTTTTATGAATTTTGTAGATGTTTCTAATATTTTTATGGCTTTTGAATTATTTTTAAAGTGAAAACAAGGTTTTTATTGAAAAAAGATTTATTTTTTTATTTTTAAAATAGTAAATAGGGAGAGAATATTTTATTTTATTTTTTAATGGAAAGTACGTAAAAATACATTTCCAATGAGGTATTGTACGTATTTTTGTATTTTTATGAAATTAGTTATTTTTGAAGTTATTTGTTTTTAAATTTTTTTTATTAATTTTAATATTCAATTTTTATTTTATTTTTTCGGTTTTATATGTAAAATATAGTAAAATTTTCTATACATAATTTTTTAGATTTTTAATGTTGTTTTTCTATTTTTATATATCTATAAAGTGTGTGTATTTTTGGTACTTTTTAGGATTTATTTAAAAATAGAAAATATTTTTATTTTTTTTAAACTTATTAAATATTGTATATAGTATAATACTAAGTATTTAATATATTGTATAGGACTATGAGTATAGTTATCTAGAAATCTAGGATGTGCACACAGATATCAGAAACCACTGGGGTGTAATGTGCAAAACGTCCAGTAGTGCACGTGCTAGCTTACGTGAATCCTTCAACCCTTGGTTTTGTTTGCAAATGTTTCAAGTTCTGAGGGCGTTAATGCAATTTGCCCCAAAAAATCTTGGATGTGTTTCACGCATGCAAAGGCTTAAGCGGTGGTCAACGAGCGAGTTTGGGTCGTTCGATCAATTTTGATCAACGACTATTGGGGTTCTAGATAGACACCCTTGTTCTTCCCCTATTTAAATGCAGGCAGCGGTACACTATGCAGTTCCCAATGATTCTCCGATCTGAAGTACTTCAACTCTACATGTTTCAAGGCACAGGTGAAGCAACGGTGCTCTGTGTTCTCGAAGTAGTGCTGCGATCAGTCATGAGATGCTTCAAACAGGTCTGTTTGTTGCAGGTGGTTCATCTTCATGCTCCTAGTTCAGATTGTATTGACGATGCTCCAGATGCCTTCAGCTCGGTTCCAATCTCCATCTATAGGTGTTGATGCTTTGCTTCGTCTCGATCAGATCAGGAAAACTTAATCAATGTCGTTTGAATGCAGAAATAACTGCTCTCCTATTTATCGATCTCCTCGAAATATCAAACGATTTGATGCTCTTAGCTTCTGAACTGATCTCCTAATGCTCGAGTATCGATCTGTTGCATGACTTCCAAATGCTGATTAGATCCATTGGCTTAGTGTTCATCAGGGTCCTACATGGGTTTCAACATGACACTAGATGCAATCTGATGGTATGTGATTGTTGTTGAACATGCATGTATGAATTTGATCTCTAGGATTGAGGCGAACGATAGTTTCGATCAGCTTTCTGATGCTTCGTCTATGAAGTCCAGCAATCAACATGAAAGGTGTGGTTCTTCGGATGTTTCGTGCTGACCGATACCTACACCTACATGCAGTTTCATCGACTTGAGGTCGACGCCTCGGTCCAAGTGAATATGAAAATGTTAATGGAGTTGGATGATCGATCCGAAGAGGAATGGGAAAATGGATTAGATATGATCTGAGATGGCCAGAGGGTGAGGAGAAGGTGTGAAGAACTGGCGATCGAAGATGGGATGAAGTAAATTGGTGATGATTTTGGTTGGAAGTTGGATTTTGATATCAAATTGAAGAGAGATGAGACTAATTGGGGAGAGAATATAAGGGAAGAGGAGAATAGAAGAAGTCAGGACTAACCTAGAATGGAGATGAAAGCGATGATGGAGGCGGTCGCTGATAACAGGGAATAAATCAAGGGTCGTATCAATCCACAGGCGGATCGGTAGTCGATGCGGTGACCTCTCGATAAATCCCAATTGATCAGCAATTAACCCACAATACAGAATAATTCAATTAAGTCCCAAAACTATGAATTAAAATTTATTAGCTCTACCATAAAATATGCACAATGCGTAAGTATGTAGAGGTCGAACCACAGATAGCAAAAACATATAGCTTATAGTTATTTATGTGCAAGTTAGTCATGTGTTCATGCAAGTCTTTTTGTGGGTTTTTAATTTTTTTTTATTTTTTTATTCTATTTTTGTTTTTATGATTTTTGTGTTGTTTTTATTTTTATATTTTTATATTTTCTTTTTTTTTATATTTTAAATTATATAATATAGATATATATAAAGAGATATAGATATATAAGAGGAGAGAGAGATATACAATATATAGGTATGTGTATATATATATTAATACCTAAAATATGTAGATATAATATTTCTTTGGCTTTTTTATATCTTTCTATTTTTTATTATTTTCTGGGATTTTCCAATTTTTTATATATTTTTAGTTCCAAAAATATCCCTAATATGGGACTAATTAAAAAGGCCGAAAATAATTTGGGTTTTAAAAATATAAAATAAGTCTCAAAGTTACCCAAATTAATTTTAATATGTTAATAATAATATGAAGATAATTATAAAGTAGGAAAACATTTTTTTGGTATTTTTTTAGGGTTTTTATATTTTTTTGTTGGATTTTGGGGCTTTCTGATTTTTATATTTTTTTCTTATTTTTAGGTTTTTTCATTTCTGGACTCAATAAATAGAAAAATATAGCATATATAATTTTTGTAATTTTTCAAGAACATTTTCTATTTTTTGGTATTTTTATAATTTAAACAGTGCAAGAATGGCTCCTATTTTCAATTTTAATAAATGGATAAAATGCACAAAATAACCAAACAAAAATGCAACGTGAATCTATAAAGCACAAAGCATTTATCCTAATTTTTGTGGATTTTTAGGAGCAAGCTAGGTATTTTTAATAAATACATGAAACACATAAAATAAAACAGCCTGACAGGGGCATTTTTGCAATTAAAATAAATGACAGGAGCTACAGTGCAAATATGCCAACGAAATAAAATATTTATTTAAATATTACAGACTATTTTACAATTACAAAAACCCACCTGGGTTGCAATGCAATTTTCACGTGCCTCACGTGGGACTGCACGTAAGATGCGTAAGGACCAAATTGTAATAACAAAAAGTTCAGGGGTCCTGTGGCAAAATTTACAATTTTATTTACACTAGATATTTATTTTACAAAATTAAATATAAAATACAAAAAAATCGGGGCGTAAGTTTGCAATTTACCCTATAAGGCGCACTATCCAACGACGATCCGCGCGCCACTTATCCACGTGGCGGTCTCTCGAAGCTCGATACCCCTTCACCGATCTTCGGTTGAGATTACATCTGATTCTCGATCGAACGACCGAAGTGGCTGCTGTTGGACGACCACGATCATATCTGGATGCTCCTCCTTCATCCGACGGTTGCTGCTGTCCGCAAAGAACAGGAAGAACACAGAGGTCCCCTGCTTCAATCGTTGATTCCTCCTTCCCCCGACGGTCCACAATGATGGAAATGGGCTCTACACGTCGGGGGAAGGTTCTCCCATAGCTCTCGAGGTGTGGATGAAGTCCCAGGACCCCACGAATCGTTCTGGCGAGCTCGATGAAGAAGGGGGTTCTGGGAACTTGGCAGTTGATGAATCTGAGTCCCAAAGGGCTTCTCTTCCATGTATGCCCTGCACCATCAGAAAGAGTGGCTCGAGGGGGTTCCCCTCGACCGGAGGTTGAAGCTGCTACGCCAAAGAAATGGAGAGGGGCGACGAGGTCCGGCGACGTGGAGGAGGTAGACCTCGAATGCCAAAGCCAGTAGGACTCTGGTTGATCAGGGATGCTCGTGGGATGGAGAACGTGGAGAGACTCGAAATGGGGAGGTGCGAGTGTCGGAGAGTCACTGGATAGGACGGGAGTCGTCGCCAGAGCGGAGCTCCGGCGAACTACGACTCGACCGGAGGTGGGAGATGTAATGAACTAAAAGCTAATCTAAAGACTGGAAGTAAATGCTAGAATTAAATGCTATCTATTAACGTGATAAAGCAGCTCTTATACCTGGCCGAACACCAGGGAGCAGGGCGATGCCGGAGCTCCGCCGTGGGTGCTGCCTCGACTCCTCCGTCCTGCTCACGACACCGGAAGGATCCCCCTGTCACGAGGATGCACTCTAGAGTGGATGCGAGGGTGGAAAAAGCTCAAAAGGAGACCAAACTGGGGACGGAGGTCGAGGCACTTATTTAAGGACATGGCGATGCACCCTTATTGACCGGGATGCCACGAAGAATCGCTCGGTCAGATGATAGATCTGAAATGGTGGCATGGGAGATGGATCATGGACAAAGCTTTTTCATGAAGGAATCGAGGCGATCTACTCATTGGTTTGGGTTTGGGAAAATCAGAGAAGAAGGGCCGAGATGACGTCTGACGTGAGGCGGCTAGTGGCAGAGCAGTTGACCTGGCGGTCAACGATGGACAGGCTCTGATTGGTCCACATCAGCGTCGATTTGACCCCTTGATTAAACATGATAAATGATTTTATTAATTTTTATTTATAAAATAAAAAATGATTATAAAATAATGTAGTATTTATTTATGATTTTTATTTATTTTTTGATGTGTTTTGTTATGGTTTATTTTAATAGTATATTTATGGGTATATTTACATGTATTTGGTACAATTTATTTTTTTATTTTGTATATTTTATTTTATTATATTTTAAATATTTATGAATTATTTTTGTGAGTATAAATATATTTTTATTTTATTTTTATGAGTTTATCTTCATATTTAAGTAAATAGGTATATATAATATGTAGGTATACTTATAGGTATTTTACCTATATTTTATAAACATTTTATTTATTTAATAAATTTTATTGGGTTTTATTTTGGATTTACATATTTAATGGAATATCAATAATATTTACAATTTAATAAAAATATGAAATAATAGAAGAATGAAGTCCCTTTTTATTCATATATAAATCATACACAAGTATCTTGCCTATGTAATCGCATAGACTTATTTTATTTAAAGTTTTCTTTTTAGTTTTCTTTTAATTTCCATATGTACATGTATTCTATGTATTATTTACAAAATTCTAAAAATATAAATTTATAAAAATAATGAATAATGAATATAATGAATATAATGAATATTTTAATCGGTATTATGTACAATGAGGGCCAAAAACCTAACTTTCACAGATGAACTCCAGAAATTGTGAAACCAATTTTATTAAATACATTCTTGAAAAGCTATATACAATTAAAGGTGATTTTAGTGGATTTTGAGTTTTTATTTGAATGATATAGGTCTGTGAAGTTGAGATTCTGGCTTTTTATTCTGTGTATAAAATGTGTTCTGTGTATCATTTTTGTACAAACTTAATTTTGTATTTTTATTTATATTATTATCTACAACTTTCATGCTCAAAGTTTCTTTATTTGATGAATAAATAATTAGATACAAAATAGGTGCCAAAATGCATAAATCAAGAAGGAATAAATAAAATATTTACTGTATTCTCGGCCCTTATCTCCCCCTACTTTATTCCTTGTCGACCAATTCCATTCTGGACTTGGTCTCGGGGTCAGGGTCATAAAATATTTGTAATATTTTACTCCTTTTTCTTTTCTTCTCTTTATTCTATAATTTTGGCATTAAAAAACCTTATTTTATATACAATAAATGCGATGAATAATGAGTGCTATTATAGACAAATTAATGTTATTTACATGAATTAGCTAGGATTTTCAAGGCCAAAATGATAGAATAAAGGTGATGAAATGAAGATTCATCACCCCCCCATACTTGCCTTTGCTAGTCCCTAGCAAATACTTATGCAATAAGTAAAAGAGAACAAAGAATAAGAAGAAAAGAAAAGGAGAAATGAAAAAGATAGAGTGAATAGGATTGCTTTCCAGTGCAATATATGCCCTTACAAAATAAGAATTTAGAGCTTCTGCTAGACCTTGGTGTGGATGTGTGTAGAACCTAGTCGGGAACCGGCTTTAAAACTCAACAGCCTTCGATAGTCACAGAACTCGGTTCAACCCACCTCAATAGCTTAGTCAGAACTGGCCTACGCCATACGCAAACACTTATGACTATGAAGCTGACTTGTACAGTGTAAGTGATAGTGGCTCTCTCCAACTGAAATGACAAAGGAACTGACTTCTCCATAATGACAACCCAATTGATTCCCCAATCCATCCCTCTACCGTCGAGGAGCGGGGTATTCCCTTCTAAGTTCAAGTGGCATCCAACTCAAGAGGAGGAGGAGGAGGGGAAAAGAATGGATGGTAGCCAGTGTAGCTACCTATCCTGGGTGCAAGACTAGTGTAGTCAAGTCATCAAGCTGCAGGCTCACATGGTATAACTTTGATGTTCAAACTTGCTTATTTTCTATACCACATATTTACATGCTCCGGCAGGCACTTTTATTTTTATTTTCAAGCCTGTCCACTTTTTGAAGATTTTTTTTCAACATACTATTTACATCAGCATTTACATAAGGACTTTTTCCTCTTGAGCCAGAAGACTATCCCTCTTTTGAAGCTTTATTGCAACCCACACTCTCCTGTCATTCGACTTCATTGAAACTGGACCAGGTTGGGGTGCACTTCCCTCCCTAGACGAGGACGAATGTTTTCACCCGTGTGCGTCTCAGACCGGCAAATCCAACCCCCTCACCACTCCAACTAAGTTGAGCCAGATGAAAGGTGCAGGTGTCCAAGTTAGGTCACGGTCGACAAGAGTCATGTGTGTGTCTCTAAAAGTTCTAGTTAGTCAGTTGAGGTGACTTGAACCCAGCCCTGATTTCTCAAAGAATTAAGTCTGAATAGACCTGAAGTACCTTAAACCTAGTTCCCATAAGGTTCCAGTGCAGTTAGGTGCGGTAAGGTTCAACCAAGCTCCGATTTTAGACTTCATTGGACTGGTTCAAACATCAAGCTCACTCAAAAAGAATATGAATGAGATGCTCATGCTATGCACAATGAATGATGCAATTTTTCACGAAGAATTTTAAAAATCAACGAATCTTTTTATACACAGAAATTTTGCAAATAAAAAAAATTTAAGCACCCAAAGTATAAAATATTTGTAGCTATTACACGGGCGTGCCACTTTATTTTACAAGAATTAAGAATTTTAACGATCCACAAGTGTTGACCTATTAGTTTAGGTACATATATGTATACAATGGATAAAAACTTTTTATTGAACGGTTTTACTGATACGTTCACATAGTTATTTTATTTATTAGTTTTATTTTTATTTTTGTCATTTATGATTTTTTTAAACATTTTCAAAACTATAGTACACGCTAATTTTTGCAAGCATTTACAAACATTTGAAAACTATTTTGCAAAGATTTGTCACACTAGGTATATACAATTTTCCTCAATAGTTTTTACAAACATTTTCAAAACATTTGCACATAGGTTTTCAAATCCTTTGTTTCACACAAAGAAGAAAATTTTTCAAACAAAGCAATTTTACACAGGTGAAAACATTTCACAGCAAATTTTCCAAACAGTTCACACTATTTTTCAAATCATACTGTAAAGGTATTTAACCTTATTTATTAATCAGTATATACAAAGAAAAACTATACTTGTTCAGGTACTCAGTCCGGAGCTGCTCCCAAGTGGCGACAACCCTCCCTAGGTGCTTCAGCCAGTAGGCTGCTCGATCAACTAAGGAGAATGGGAAGGCTATCAACTTGATGGTGTCCTCAACCACTATCCTTTCATGGACGGTGTTGCAGATCATCTCAAAGTTTTGTAGATGGAGGTGGGGTTCCTTGGTGGAGTACCCATGAAACTTGCGCAATAGCTGGATTGTCTAGGGCGAAGCTCGAAGTCACCTAGGACGGGCGGGCAGCTGGATCCATCGGTGAGCGAGGGTTGCACCAGGTTTGTGCAACTGCCTCATGGTGCTTCCCGACCTCTGAGGATCTCAATGCTCATCCTAGAGTTTATCGTCTGCTCGACCCTCCTGGTGTGGTACTTCTCCACCACCAGCTGGTATCTCTAGTTCTTCTCTCCCAACTCGCATCTGAGTGAGCTCTCTCCTCACCTCCACGGTGAATATCCCTTGGTCCATAACCTGTCTCTTCATGGTCTCTAAGGAAGCTAGGACTGTGTTGTTGATGGCTTCCTGATCCAATACAAACGATGAAGTCTGAGGTTGCTCATCGATCCTGTTATCACTGGCCATCTCTTCGATCTCTACAAAGGCAAAAGAACCTATCACAGGTGTTGTCAAATGAATGTAATAGTTGTGCTGGCCATTCAGTTTGTACCTTAGGAGTAGAAGAAGGATGGTCAAGGGGGAACAAGGTGGAGGTGAATTCAGGTTCAGAGAGCGGATCTGAGCTCTCTAAAGCTACCCTAGACGAACGGGGAGGAATGGTGGAAAGCAGTGCTGCCCGAGGTAACTTAAGAGAGCTCCTTCGCATTATCTTGATGTGGGGATTTATGAATATTTTATCTGGACTTAAAGCAGGATGAGAAAAACAAACCCCTGATAAACCAACTCAACACTGTGTGATGAACGTGAAAGCTCGGTTGTTTATCTTGTCAATTTTTATTTTTGGTGATAATTCAATCTTACAGAGCGAGTTAGCGAGTTGTTAGGAGCCTGATTCTCCCTGGAGACTGGCCCAGATTCTTACAACTGGTTGTGCCTATTTCCAGCTAGTATGGGTGTAATTACGGATTGTTTCCGGCTACCAATTTACTTGAGGATGGAGCCTTACACAATGCCCTCTAATCCACCCCCTCTGATAAGGAAGTCCATACCATTTACTGGCTACTCGAAAATCCTCCCCAGAGAATAGCTAATCGTCTTTGTTAGAACCGATAGTCCGAAGAAAATTTCAGGAATTGATCTTATTATCTTAGTGTGCGATCGCTCAACTTCCAACAAGTAAAATCAGACAAGAAGGGGGTTACTCTCCCGAAAACAAATTTTTCGAAGTTAAGTCCGGTTTGGGTCAAGTGTGCATTAGCAGTCCCGATTTTATTGGTTTTCTCTTTTTAAGTATTTTTCTAAATAAAAGCAATGTCTGACGAATTTTTCAATTCCCTTTTTATCAAGTCCAGTAAAACAGGGGGAGGAAGACGAAAAAGCCGATGCACGATGGAACTCAATGATGTATGCAGAGTCAGAAATGCATACCTTGCTCCAACATCCTACATGCAAAGTGATCCATGTATAAATTAAAGACAAAATTTAAACTAATCTAAATGATGTACAAGGAAATCAACCTAAGACAATGGCCTCTATTACGAGAAGAACTGGTGCTAATTAATTAGAATAGAGACATGAGTTTGGTCTTAGATGTCGATCGGTGCCCACCACAGTGGGTCTTACAAGCGCTATATACGACTTCTCATGGCACGTGGTCTTTAATCCAATTAAATTAGCTTTTTATTTGATTAAGTCCAATCGTGATCTATAGGAACATATATTCTATTAAGGTGTTTGGACCTTAGTTTCTACCGAGCTCAACCAGAATAAAACCTAAGTCTATGGGCTAAAACCTCAAGAAACAAATAAAAATAAAATGCAACAAACCACGAAAAATCCAGTGAGATCCCCTGGGTGCGTCGGCACTCGGCAAAACATACCTTGAATAATGTTCACGTGTCCAGAAGTGTCCAAAAGTCTAAGTTATTACAATAATTTCTTTTTGTAAAAATAAAACTAAACTAAAGTCTATCTAATATAACTTTTCCTACTCCTCCTCATGTTTGAGTCCCTCCAAAGAGAATTGAGTCATCTTTCAATCAGTCCCTCGCATAAAAAAGCAAAACAAAAGATGGTCAAAAATAGTTATAAAAGAGAGAAGCAAATAAAATAAGAAAAAATGAATAAGTGAAAATCCCAACTACTTAGTCGTGCTCCCTGACAATGGCACCATTCTGATAACCTCTAAGACTGACTAGGGTCAAGTGTAAAACAAAGTTGTTGTTGTTGTGACCTAATCAATCAATGCGATTAACAAGAAAATAAAACACTAATGAATCAAATGGAGAAAACTAGCGGTTTTGCTACTTTTATTAACCTGGTATAGAGATCAGGGTCAAACTCAAGGAGCACAATTATACACTAAGTAGTTGATTTTGAAAATCGAAGGATTTTTATTGTTTTTATAGTGGTTTTTACTTTTTTTCAAAATTTTAATTTTTTAATATAAGAAAAGTATGTACAAAAGATAAAATCACAAATAAGCAATCTTTTTGTATTTTTCAAAATAATTAAACACTTAGAAAAATAAAGTAAAAATATTTTTGGGTTTTATATATTTTGTAGTGTTCCTGGTAATTTTTGGGTATTTTTCAGATGTTTCGTGATTTTCAAAAAATCAAAAAATGACGAAATGAGCAAACAATGCACAATTGGGGTAATTTTGCACATTAAAATTAGGTAACAAGCCCAAAATTCATGGAAATAAATTTTACGACAAACTATAAGTAAATATACACAAATAGGAACTGCAATCACAATTTTTCAATTTTTTTGTTAATTTTATATGATTTTTAGAAGTTTTTAAGTCTTTTACAAAATTTTAGGTTTTATAAGGTATTTTTCAACAAAATTTATACAGAAGCTAAAAGGTGATAAAAAAACAACTATATAATTTTTGTAGAATTTTGAAATGATTTATCGAATGTTTATGGATTTTCTCAAACAAATAGGAGGTTTTTAGGAAGTTTTGAATTTTTAATAATAGAAAATCAACGAAAATTAAGTAGCAAAAATCACCATAAATAATACATGTAATCAAGAACCACATATAATGTTTAGGTAATTTTCGGAGCTAATTAAATATTAATTGCAATTAATACAAGTCTTGTAATTAAAAATAATGCTCAAGGACTAAACTGCAAATAATTAAAGTCCTAGGGCCTGGTAATTAACACACTTGGGGGCATCTACACAATTAGTCCATCAATCACACACACAACAAGTAAAACCAGAAACATGGGTATATATATGTAATTTTGAAAACATTAAGTTCATTCCTTAACAGACAAGAAATTCAGGACAAATACTGCAAATATCCCAAAAAACACATGAGGCTACATGTGACTAGAACTCAGATGGACTAAAAAGAAAATATTAAAACAATAGGGTCCTTAATGCAAAAGTTTTTAACAACATATTATTTTAGTGGACTAACATGAAATAAAGCAGCAAGCATGTGGAAAGGGAAATATACCCTTTAAGGCATGTGGCGGGCGTGTGAGGCATTTGGCGATTCTAATGAAGCTCGGCAAAAGGATCTGATGGCCAGAGGATGTCAGGGACGTGTGGCTCTGATGTGCTACACCAATATAAATCTGAAAACTGAAAAGGGATTGGCGCTGACGTGTGGCTCAGATGAAATGGGGATCTGATCAGACCGTCATTTGTTGGACATGGGAGAATGATCTAGATCAGATCTGGCAGGAAGGGGTCATCCAACGGACATGGAAGATGCTAGAAGAACTGAAGCTCAATGAGCTTCAATCGATCGTGGACGACGATCCATGGGTCCAATGAACTCGTGGTGAAGTTTAGTAGAGTCGTGAAGTTGCTCCGCATCGAATGGATAGCTCCGATGGGAAGATGAACGATCAGATGGTCGTAGCAGGGCTGGTGCACCTGGAGGTGCTCCGGCACCTCGACTGAAGCTTAGGTTGCGCCTCCTTGCGCGAACCAGCACCTGCGAAGGAAAAAGGGACTCGGGGGCGTAGCTCCGGTCCAGTTATTGCAAGTAAAAGTAAAGAGATGCAAAGAGGTATAGAGGTTTGTTTCCGATGAAGGCAGAGGTGGGAAACCTATCCTAATCCTGCTTCGGTGAGCATGATCCGTGCGAGTTAGAATGCACTAGAAGATGGAGGATGAGCGAGCAGTGTGATCGAAGCGGGTAGATGGATGAGACATGGCTCCGACCAGCTGGTCGGAGCAAGTGAGCTTTCAGCAGAGCTAATGAATAGAATTAGAATGAAAAAGGAAATGCATGCAAAATAAGTGATACCAAAAGCTTCTGATGAACCCAACAACGTCATGCAAGGGGATAGACAGGGTTGTGGCCTCGATTTTAGTGCGAATGGAGAAGGAGGTTGTACGAGAAGGAGGAGCTCCAGGAACGTATGAGAGACGACCAAATGACCACCAAACTTCACTCCAAAAGGCTCTCCGATGATCCTGTCATGATCTGTTGGTGCTAAGGAGGAATGGGGCAGTGAGGCACGAGCTGAAGAGCAAGTGTGGTGGAAACGAGCATTTATAAGGGAGTCCCAGGGTCTGGAAGAATCGAGGGGAGGCGTGAGACCCTAAGAGGATCTGACTCCTCCTAGGGATCTACGAGGATCATAGATCATAGGAGGAGGATCAGGCATAGAAATCAGGGGCAATGATGATCGGACCTGTCCAGTAAAAAGGGGAGAAAACAAGCCCGGCAACAAAGAAGTTTGGTCGGTTCTAGAGGGGGGAAGGTTGACCCAGGTAAATGGACCTGGGTTGACCAATTTAGAAAATTTTAAATTTAAAAATCAAAGTAAAATGTAAATAAAATAGTAAATGAATTTAAAATAAAAATGGTAAAAATGAAACATGTTTATTATTTTCAAGCTATTTTACTGTGATTTTTAATTATTTTTATGAAATTATATATACAATATGTACAATATGGGGTATTATGTGCAATAATTTATTACAAGTATTATTATTATTTAGACAACATTTTTTTTATAACTTTTATTAAGAAAATAATATGATTTGAGGCCTTTTTATTGATAAATAAAATAGAAGTAATATGTATATAGAATGCATAGTGAAGAATATACAAGGACCCTATCTCCCCCTACTTTATTCCTTGTCGATCAGGTCAGTGATTGACCTTCTCTCGGGGTTTGGGTCAGTCTGTACTTATTTCATAATTACATCATTCTTTTCATTTTTCTTTTATCTTTATTCTTTTTTTGGTAAAAAATATGTTAATTATGCAATATTAATAGTGACATGTGCAATGATAATTTATTACATTTACACATATTTATAGAGGTTTTTCTAAAAGATAAAGTTGAAATAAAAGAATAAAGAATGAGAATCCTAGATTCATCATAGATAAAACACTTGATTACAGTAATAACAATATATTTAAAGAAGACATGATTTTTGAGATAGTGATCTCAAAGTCTTATCTTCGAGAACTTTGGACTTTATAGATTGTGATAAAAAAGGTCTTGAAATGCATTATAAAACTTAAGACTGGGTCTTAGTCTTAGGAGATAAAAATCTCCAGGAATAAGGGTATTCTGATAAGGATAATAGAAATTACATACTGGTTATAGTAATTATTGAGCTATAGTGTCAAGGACACTATAACTGATAGTATTTAGTATTGGTTGCATACGATGCAACATTCACATTGGATGCGAGAACTGTCACTAGGAGATATGCAAGTACCATAAAAGGACATGGCATAGTCTCTCGAGAATAGAGTGACCGATCAGCTTACCTAGCTATTTTTCTAAATATCCTATGATTGCCACATGAGTGTGGGATTAAAGATTGGCCCATTAATGGCTCTTTGGGCTAGTAGGAGATTGTTGGACATGCGAGCCCACAACGTGCCATTTTACAATAATTGTTATTGCAAATATCATTCCCTATATGAAATGAAGAGTTACTGATTTGCATAATAGGTCCCTTAGTACAATTACTGTTATGTACCATGTGTACAATTACAGTTATGTGCCATGTCCATCTTAATGATCATAGAAATGTTGATTCAATTGTTGAATCATAGAGGCTGGTTCTTCGATGCATATCTAAAGAGTTAGATTGAGGACTCATCAAGCACCATCAAAAGATTATTAAGAGGTGATCTATAACCTGAGTAGGAGATGGAAATCCTTTTCTAAAGGCTGATATCTAACCAACCTTTGATGCAGGTACTTTGTATAGGAATAGAGATTCAGAGGTGTTAGATAAGTTACGTCAGTTGACTTAATGAGATCGAGATAACCAAAGACCTGTGTCATATGCTGTCATGATATAGGCATGCATCCTCTGACCAAAGACAGATGTGTTACTATATGTTGAAGTATGTACATTTTGTAGACCGATAGGTTGATGGTCTAATCAAGGTCTATACACCGGTGCACTGGTGTGCATGCAAGGGCATACGAGTAATACGATATCTAAAAGGTACTATATATGTTCATTTACTGAACTGGAAGACATGAGCTCACTCATGAGATATTGGGATCAACTTTCATGCATGGTTGTCTCGCTTTTAATGTTTGACGTAATTTGTATGTTTGATATATACTTTTGAAAAGTATAAAATCAATACCTGGGTATGATATATGTTTTTCGAAAGTATATGATCGATACTGACTCCCAATGATCAAATGAGAAACTTAATGATAAAACCCTGAAGGGAACAATCTAAATAGATCTAAAACTTCGGGTTTATTCTGGGTCTTCCAATATGCAGGATGTACGGGTATTAGAAATACCTGAGGGTGATGTGATGATAAACAATTGTATAACCATGACACTTCCATTCCCAGGGAGTGGTGAAATAGGTTTGGATTTCAGTGACTCCTCTCAATAAAGAAGTAATCTGATCTTGGTCGAAATGTTGGACAGTGATCTGAATGTGATTCAGATGAAATAAAAAAATTAGATTTACTATTCTGATTTAATCAAGCTTCCATGGGAGGTCCGCAAGATCTGGCTTTGAGATATGATCTCGATATCCAAGTCACTAGGTGGAACGTACAATCACCCTTTTCCTTATCTCCAAGCAACCGCAGAGAAAGCACATTATCCTTGAAAGAGTTCAAAAATAATTTCATTGTTGATATATTTATCCAAGATTGAGAAAATTGATAATTAAATGTTATTTAATTATCATGAATAATATGAATTCGATTAATATTATAAATAGAGTTATCTAAGATAATTAAATGTGATTTAATTATCAAAGATACGAATAAGGTTAATGTGATTCATATTATTTGGGCACGTGAGAACAGAGATTCAAGATGATTAAATCTGATATAATTATCGTGGATATGAATAATGTAAATATCATAATCCATATTAATCATATATATTATAAGTGTGATTTATAATATATAAGAGAGAGCTATTGGTAAATATCATTTAAAACTTTAAATGTTGATGTGAATTGGATTCACATTGGACATTTAACTGAAAATGTAATTTGCATTTTATTTTTGGGCTGTGAATGTGATTCACAAATTTCCCATGACATGATTGCAATGTTTACAAATTAATTGGATTTATTTCTATGAAATAATTTGCAAGAAACGTTGTTGCGACTTTTGGAGAGGAGATAATGTGATCTCATGAAATAGGAGTGGCAGGCCTCCTTCCTAAAGAGGAGGGTGGATGGCCACCTAATCCTATATGGAATTGGTAGCCGTCCCCTCTTCATGTAGAAGGAGGCTTGTCTCCTTCCTATTTCTTCAAGTATGATTGATTTGGTTAAATTGGAATATATTGATGATTGTTCCATATATTTAATTTAATTTAAATTAATTATTGTTGCAAATATTTTTTGCAACAAAATCATGGCAATTAAAAGAAACAGAAATCAATTCCACCATTGGGTTTGTGTTATCCATGGATTGGGATCCATGGATTACCAAAATATTATAAAAGGATCGGCAATCCTAGGTCTTCTTTGGGATGAAATGAAAAAGACAACAACTCTCTCTCTCTCTCATTCTCTACACATCCTCTCTCTCTCAACATGTGGTCGTCTGCATGATAACCTAGAGAGGATCGTCGTCGTCGCTGCTATGCCGTTGTGTTGCCGCTTTGACCGCTCGAGGATCTCCGCCTCCTTCGATTTGCCTTGCTCGTAAAGAAGACCTCGAATCTAATGCGACGAGATCAGGAGATTCGTCACTTGGATCATCAACATGGATGCGAGGAGCAGGCATTTTATCAACACACTCACACGTATTTCCTCCATCGGATCGGACTTGAGACAGGAGGTCTCTTCCTTGAGAGACTCGATCGCAAACTCGCTTCAAGAGGTAAACCTAATACTTGTTTATGGTTTAGATGAAACGATCCGAGAAGTATTCCTGGATCATGTGGTTTCATCGTTCTTTTTTCTAAATTCTGCTACCTCGAGTAACTAGTGTGATAGACGCTCCTGATCGCATATGATGATATTCTCACATTTCCGTAGGTGCTTAAGAATCTGTCTATATCCTTTAGGAGAATCTAATTATCTATAAGAGTGGCTCGACTAGAACTCAGATATATTTCTTTGTATTAAGAAGAAGAGATTGGTTGTGTTGTAAAGACTACAAAGTAATCCCAGGAGAGAGTCTGACTACACAACATCACTTATTAGTCATGGATGTGCAAATAAAATGGCTAGTAAAGAAATTGAGGGTTTCAAAGATCACCTGAATTAGATGGTGTAATCTTCAATTGAAGCAATCATGCTTCAAGAAGAAGGTTTTAGAAGACTTATCTCGGAATTGTAACGGAAATGCTAATGAGATCTGGGATGTTGTAACATCTTGTATCCGAAAGGTAGCCAAAGAAATGCTAGGCAAGTCAAAGGGAGAAGCTCCAGACCAAAAGGAGGCTTAGTGGGGGAGTGGAGGGTTGCAAGAGAAGCTCAAAACTAAAAAATCTTGCCTTCAAGGTATGTCTAAGGATAGAACAATTAAAACTGCTACAAACTACAAAATAGCAAAGCTGGAAGCAAAGAAGGCGATAAGAGAAGATAAGTCAAAAGCTTATGAAGTTTTGTACAAAACTCTCAACTCTAAGAAGGGCCAGAAATCCTTATTCAGGGTGAATAAAGAAGGAGAAAAAAGACCAAAGATTTTTCTCAAGTGAGATGCATTAAGGATGATGAAGATCACATGCTTGTTACTCAAAAGGATATAGAGACTAGATGGAAGCAGTACTTCCATAAGCTTTTCATTGGGGAAGGAAATGGAGAGACTAATTTGGGAAATCTAGATAGTAGTGAAAGTTACTTGAATCATGCAAGCTATAGACGAATACAAAGGAAGGAGGTTGAGGAGGCTTTGAAGACTATGACACATGGGAAAGACGTAGGACCTGATGACATTCATATAGAAGTTCAGAGAGTTTTAGGTGAGCGTGGTTTGACTTGGCTTACAAATTTATTCAATTTTATCTGGAGAAGCATGAATATACTTGAAGAATGGAGAAGAAGCATCGTGGTGCCACTTTATAAGAACGAAGGAGACGTTCAAAATTGTTCAAATTACATAGGTATTAAGCTGATGAGTCATACTATGAAAATTTGGGAACGTGTAGCCGAAAGAAGGTTGGTGCATGTTTCCAAATTAAAAGAAAACCAATTCGGATTCATGCTAGGTCGCTCAACTATTGAAGCCATCCACTTGCTAAGGAAAACAATATAGATTTATAGAGCTAAAAGAAAGAACCTCCACATGTTTTTTTATTGATTTAGAGAAGGCATATGATTATGTCCCACAAGCGATATTGTGGAGAGTGATGGCTAGGAAATCACCCTCATTAAAATGTTTTTTTATGTCATAGTCGGATAGCTAGGATAAATCAAGAAATAAACCACAGTTAATTAATTAAATTAATGCCAGGTGGTTTTTATATTTTTATGCTCTGTGGTTAAATTAATTATTAATCTTCTTTGGAAATATTGTACAAAATGCAATTTTTTTAGTAATAAAAAGATGCAAAAATAATGTTCAAATTACAGACCAAAAATAGGGGTCTAGATGCAATAAGAAATATGAAATAAAATAAATAATGCAAGGGTACGTATGTGGTTACCTAGACCTAGGAGCGGTCAGTTTGGAAAATTGCCAAGGAGAACATGCGCAACACGAGCCCTTGGTAGTGGGTGTTGCTTGTTGACTTGGTGGAATCAGGGGGTTCTTTACAAAATCCCCAAGAGGGAGGTGTGGATCACGTGTTCCCTCTACGCACGTGTGCCTTACATGAGGAGGTTCTCGGGCCTTATGCCCGGTGGGTCGATCGTAGCCGACGGAAGAGCATTTCGAGCTTGTTGGCAGGTCTCCTACCTGAGAAGTGGAGAGGGAGGGGGAGTCCTCCCAGTTGTCGATGAAGTTGTAGCCCCAGCTGGAAAACTGGAGGAGGAGGCCACATATGTTGATGAAGGTCAGAGGCATCATGGGCAAGGCGTTGTAGACAGTTGTAGGACCTCTAGGTGACCGTTTACTGATGAACCTCGATTTCATCATATTAACTTTCATATATTAACCGCCTAGATTAACTTGGCATCAATAAAAACCAGATTAATTGTTGTATATATTTGGGTCTTGAAATAAATCAAAAATACAAAAATTACAAAAGAAAAAATCGTAGTGTTTTTACACCTTTAAGAACACTCACAAAAATATTTCTCCCTGAGTTCGACTTTGGGATTGCCTAAGTAAAATAAATTCGATCACTTTGATTTATTTAACAAATTCATTAGCTATTTATAAGGATCCTATTTAGCCTGACTGCAATGATAATCGAGTGCTAATTCCACACTTTTAAAAGGCTAAAATTGTGGTTCAATCAAATGAGAATCGAGTGTTAATTCCACACTTTTAAAGGGTTGAAATTGCGGTTCACTGAAATGGAACCGTTGTGGGGGACATGGCTCATCTTTTATTTTATTTAGATTTTTATTATTTGATTAAGTGATAATTTTTAACCTATAGGTCGATTCATTTGTTTTGCTTGCATTGTGTTGACGATTCTTGAATATCTATCTAATGTCTACTTTTTGTGGCAGGGCCCCTTGGCGATCAAGGAGGCATGGAGCAGGAGATCCCACTACGAGGAGCGGCAGAAGTACCATTAGAGAAATTGAAGAGAATTAATGTCTCTTACATTTTTTATGCATTTCATGTAAATAGTCGTCTTTACAACGGTCTTCGTTTGAAGACTCGCGAGTGTAAATGAACGAAGGCAATTGTGGTTGCATGAGGCTTGCACCACTTGAGTGTCAACTTAGGATCAGGCACACGGCTCTTCGAGCTATTTTCATTTTTTATCATATGTATTTGATCGTAGGTAGGACACACATTAATTCGAGACACACATAGATATCGCTTCACTTAGCAAAAATTAAATCTGATTCTTCCCTGCTCATAGAAGCATGCTAGGTGCGGTTTTTCATCGACTTGCATACATTTAGTTTTTGGTTTTAATTCAGTCTTGTTTTTTCTCGAAGATAGGTAAAGGCACTGTGAGTTTTCTTCTTAGACATATATCATGATTTCTCGTATGCACCAACTTTTTCTCGACTCCTTCCTGAATTGATCACCTGGATTAATGGAAACTGGGAATGAGCGGTAGACAAAGTTTGATTGATTTGTGCTCTCATTAAATCAGTGATAACCTTAAAGCTAACATTGAGACTGATAATGCAAGTCAACCAATAAAATGGAGTAAAATCATTTTTTGGGAGAGCAATACCTTGGTTTACATAGGATATATTTGAGTTGATGTATCATTAATCCTTTTGTAAATAAGAATGAATTTGCTTCTATCGCCAATAAAAATGACAAGATAAATAACCACGATTTGTTGGTTTCATGCGTGAGTTGGTGAATCAAGAGTATTGCTTGGTTGATTGAGCCTTGTTTGTTTCTACACCCTCCCATAGACCTTAAGTACTCCATCCATCTCCATGGATTCATCCCTTCACGTGTCTATCCATACTAACCTCTATGTTCCCCTTAGGTCTCCCCAACTTCACTTATCCATCTCTTTACTTAAGGCTATTCTCAGCCTAAGTATAGGGGGGACCTGAGTCCCCATGAATTCCTGACTCATTTACCCTTCTCTCCGATACATAGGTTATTCTTAACCTAAGTATGGGGGGATTGATGAATCTATGATTCATCGCTCTAAAAGTTGAAAATTGAGCTTCGTTCTTGAGTAATTAGGTACATTTTCCCATTTATTCAGCATTATTATCATTCATGCATCGGTAAATAATTTATGCATTGTATCATGCATTTTCACAGTAAAATAAGAAGTCATATCCCCTTGTAAATATCACTTGCAAAATATAAATTTTGCCTTATTTGTATCTATTTTATACTAACTCCAAATCATATAAATGAACTCTATAGTGTATATATTGCTAACTCTAATCAATGAAAAATATTAAAAAAATACTAACTTGTAAAATTATCCAATAAAACCCAAATCCAAGTTTGAGACTATGAACATTAAAACACACAAATCTCTCTCATACAATATCCGATTTAGGAATACTCACTTTTAAAGTAATATACATTCAATGATCTTCAAAACAAAACTAATTTCATAAAAAAATAGATTTCGTATGTGAAACTTGGGTTTTGGGCCCCTATTGTATATTTTACGTATTGACTAAAATACCCTTCATTTTATATTTTTATTTCTCTTAATTATTAAAAAAATAAATTAAGTTGTAAAAATTCCATCCTTTTTCCTCTAACTTTATTTTGATTTTTCTCACATTAAAAATGACAAAAATGTTTTACAAAAGATAAAAATACAGTATTTTATATCTATAAGGTACCTCAAAAATACTTTTTGTACAGATGACTTCCTTTGATTTTTGATCCTTTAATGAAGTTGTAGATCTTGTCGAGACGAGTAACATTTGTGTTGACCACTTTGTGATCTGACCTCTTTTGTTACTTCTTTTTTATTTTTATTTACATTTAATATTAGATTTTTTCTGGGAGTGACACGTGGCAGCTCCTGGAGTCACCACGTGTCTCCCCATTTTTTTATTTTCATAATTTAATTTATTTTATTTTATTTATTTATTCATTTGTTACTTTTTATTTATTTTATTTTTTATTTATTTAAAATAATTATTTATATTTTATATTTATTTTATAATTTCCCACCTTTTCTCTTCTTTATTTGTGGTAGCCAACTTATATGATTTATTTTCTTTACTTTAATTTTCCCTTTTACTTCTTCTCCCTTTACTTGTTCCCCACTCCAAGTCACCACTCCTCCACTTCCTCCACCACTCCTCCATATTCTCCACCTATTTTCTAACTTCCTCCTCCTTTTTTTATTCTCTCCTCCTTCCCCGATTCACATCATCTGCCATTCTACGAGTGAGAGAGGTTCTAGCCCCGTCAAAGCCGCGAGGTGACAGCTCCTTCTTCGACGTCGAGCGATGATGAGCCAAAGGCGAGATACGGTGGTCTCCACCACTGTCATAAGTTTCTTCGAAGCTTGTCCAGCTTCTCTACTCCGATTCCGCCTGGAGCTGATCGAGGCGACGATCAGAGTTCGGCATAGCTGCTCCGCAAATTCTGACGAATCACATGTAAGTTATACATCTCTTTTTCCTCATTTTTTTAAAATTTTATTTTATTTATATTTATTCTTATTTTTCAATATTACATCAACACAATCACAATCATTCCATAATCATAATCACCATCATAATCAACACATACCACCTCATAATCACCATTTTTATTTTTTTATTATTACATCATCATCTTCAACACCTATTATCACCAACACCACATGTTCATTCCATTTTTACACATTTATTTTCTTTTTTAAAAAAATACAAAAAAATATTACAAAAAAACAAAAAAACACACAAAGCGGCCGCAACAGCTGCCCCCTGCTCCCACGACTACACGCCACTGTCGCGCCCACTGTTACTCCAGCTCCCCTGACCGCGTCGTCGCTGTACTCCGCCGCCACGTCTGCCAGCCGTGTGCCGCCTATGAACTCCATGGGGCAACAACCATCCCACCTCCTACGAGGCGGCCCACCAGCTCCATGCGGCGCTCCGCTTGTGACCGCCCACTACAGCTTGTTCCGGCCCTGTGCGCGACCCCCGCCTGGGCGTCTCCCTCCTTCCTCCAACCATGCGGCCCAACCTCTATGCTGCCTTCCTACGGTCCAGCGAATCACCGTGTGCCTCCTCCGCCTCCTTGTTGGCCTCCACCGCGCGTTATAGTCACCTCGCCTCCACTGACCTCCGCCTCCACCGCGCGAAGGAACTCCACGCCTGCGCCTCTGCTGACACATGTCCGCCGCACGAATGGTCGCATGCCTCCTCCTTGCCTTGCACGCTGCGTGCGCCTCTACCCTAGCCGCTCCAGGCTCCTACTCCCGCTGTTGCGTCGCAACCACCCACTACTGTTGCGACACCGCGACCATCCGTTAACGCTCTCGTGCCAACGCCACCTGCCGCCTACGGACATATCCACTGCCAGCACTCTTGTGCTATCTTGCACAGCCCTGACAGGTCCACACCATAGAGCATCCTGCTCCACCCTCGACCGCCCCTCGCAAAAAATAGAATTTGGCTAATTTGGATTAATTTGACATTAAAATTAATTTAAATAAAAAATTCCAAAAAAATACATTTTGCATTCATCATTTGATTAGGTTTCTAAGAAAAATACAATTTGGCTAATTTCGATTAATTTGACATTAAAATTAATGTAGCTAAGTTGTGTGTTTTCATATTAACCTAGCTCTTCAGCATTTTTGCATTGGTATTTTTATTGCATAAAGAATACCAAAAAAATCCCGCTTGGAAAATCGTTGGCTAATTCGTATAATTTGATCCAAAGTTGTTCCTTTGCCTCCTTGAGTTGACTGTGGGGCTTGCCCATGTTAAAAATACATCAAACCGCACATTAATTCGTCGATTCATCGACTCGTGTGGTTAATTTTTGATCGATCCTGATTTCCTGACTACAACAACATGACACATTTAATCAGGGCATCTCAGTGGGTTAATCAAATGGCACCATTGCCAGGGAGGCAAACGGCTTAGGATCTTTTTAGAATATCTAGATTTTAGGTTTTCCATTCACTCGGGTAGTCTGACCCCTGAACTACCCTCTAATTATTTCATTTTTTTCAATTTTTTTCTATTTTTGTTGTCTTTTTTTTGTATCTCTCCCTGACATAATTTTTATCTTTTTGTGCAAGGGTTTGGTGGACTTGGAGCGGTTTTATTGAAGTTGGCGCATCTCGAAGTGCATCGGAGACTGACGATTCGTGGATCGAGTTGGTTGTTGAGGCATCCAAAACAAATTATTGGAGAACAGGGATTTTAATTTTTGAAAAAAATATATAACTTGTAATAATTACATATTTACAGAGAATTTCATTTGGAATCTCGCGTGTGTAACCGAATTAAAAAGACTCTCTGTGTTGTGTTGCTGCTTGACGTAGAATAGATGATGCAGTCACGACTCTTAGAGCTTCCTAGGTCTGTTTGTGCTCATAATATCTAGGACCACACTTCACCATTAAAAGACGCACTTAGACCGTAGGACTTTAGCCAAATTTAAATTCATTCTTCA